>JAOXYF010000016.1:6387936-6406953 GCA_028565775.1 Sternarchorhynchus goeldii
AGTAGTTAGAATTTCAGGGGAGAACACAAAGTTTCCAGAGAAACAGGATGTTCAGGCAGGGATTCTTCATCAGCCTCTTCATGAATTGTAGGGAGAAGACAGAAATGGCTAAGCATGGAGGATCTACAATAAAATTCCTTGCAGAATAGGGGAGGTGTTATGCTGAAATAGCCTGACAGTCCACTGGAGGACTGTAACTGTGGAGTAATGTCAGAGCTGTTCTGCTTGTAAAAGCTGGCATCAGATTGCTGTTGACCGCTTCCTTTAATAAAGGTGCCCTCTCCAAATGAGAACAGTTCTAACTTCATCTTAAATACGTGGCATTTTTTTTTTTTTTTGGATTCCTATTTTTGTAGACGTTTTTGAGTTGGTTTGTTGAAATGTATGTAACCAATTGCTCTTTCACAGGTATTAATAAACAATATCCAGTGCTTGAAAGAAGGTATCCTGGATAACGTGGCAGAGTTACATTTAGATGTGTCAATGTGTCAGCGGGTGTGTAGATCTGCCAATAAAAGGGTGGTAAGGTTGCCTTTAAGGTTAAGTGTGTTGCACAAACATGTCATAAGTTTTACCTTAAAGTAAATCACCAAACCCCTTACATTTACTTTTTTGTTCAGTTTCATTATTGTCATAGCAACAACTGGCAATGCAAAAAGATGTTATTAATGCAAAGCATGAAACATTTTAATTACTGTAAGGAGTAACTCCTTAGGAGTGAATCCCAGAGTCCAGATATTACTTACATATTGGTGGAGTGTGCACAAATCTCAAACTGACACGGTTACCAATACCCAGTCCTTTTAGATATATTTTTTCACATACTGACAGACATTTTTCAAGCTAAACTCTTTTCTGCCCCTAACACCTAACCACCACTAAACACTGAGAAACGTCCCTAGGAGTTCCCAAGCCCAACTGGAAGCTATCAGTGGCAAGTAAAATTAATGTAGCATGCAGGAGCACATGCAGCTGCCAGGGTTAGAGTGGAGGGACTGTGAGGAGTGTGAAGGCCTCTCCTGACTGCCCTGGCCTGCCTGAGACCCGCTTCTGCAGGCCTGGGACACCTTTCTGATCAGTTGCTGCAGATACCACGACCTGAAGGGGTCGTAACTGTCGTCAGAAGTGAGGAAGTGTGTTAAGATTTAGGACGTGTCCATCTGCTCCGCAACACAGGACTGGGGATAAGAAAGGGTTAGCAAATGCTGAACCTCTTACATTCTGAGCAAAACTGAAAGTGGGCAAATGGTAAGAAAATAAGAAAAGCTAGAAAGATCACTTTAGAAATCAGAATATACAGTCCCTGTGATCAGTTTTAAAATCTGACTTATGTTTCTCTCTGATCATTGGCCAATCACTGTCATTAACAACAGATGATCACCATTCGAAGTCAAATGAATACAGTCAGCCAGGGACAGAAATGTACACTTATAGAATGTGCATTTCACGTTTGTGCACAATTACAGCCATGTTCCTCTTTTCTAATAGGAAAACAGCCCTTTAGGAGCTGCATGACTTCACATCACAACTTTGTCTCTTACCTCTGGAAAACTCTGCTACTATACAGAAGAGAACCTCAAATGTCTCAGTATCTTCACCACCCAATTTATATCTGACCAGTCAGGCAGAGCAGCACTTGGGCCAAGCAAGTGTGTGACTGGACCCCATCACAACAAAGATGACATACAGCTGACAAGGATGTCGTCGCCTCCACAGAGCTGTACACCAATAAGGCCACTTGAGCCGTCCTTTGCATCTACAGAAATAGACCAATATGTGTGTGGCACTGGACAGGGTGTGGCTGTATGTTGGAATCTTGGAGTGAAAGAGCAAAGTCTGCCCCGCCCCCCCCTGCTCTTCAATAAACTCTGGAAGTTTAATTACAGGAGACTTTGTTTTCAAAGAGAGAGCGAAAAACGACAATTCAAGAAATGACAGGTGCCTTGGCAAATCTAAATAAATTTTACGTCTTTTAATTCACTGTAAAAAACTGAGGTCCCTCTGTTGTGAACACAGTTAGATGGGGCAGTGAACATGTGTCTGGAGCAGAAATGTGGAAGGTTGCTAAAAGATTCCCTCCAGATGCCTCATAGGAAAGACTAAAAAAAATCTTTTTGAGTGGGGTGTCAGCACAAGTATGAACATGAACAAATATTTATGAACAAATTCATGAGCATCTCAGAAACTATACAACAGCAAACTTTTGAAAATAGTTTGACTCACTATAAAAGCATTTTAGCATAATATGATTCATTAAAGTGGTTAAATGAGTCACAAAACATCTGGACTTGTTCTTTGTGATATAACACACAAAATACACAGACATAAGCTACCAACACACACATAAGAATCACCAGAGAAACACAGGAAGCCTTTGAGACCTTAAAAAGCAAACAAATAAACAAAAACCAAAAACTAAAAACTAAAGAGAATGACTAACATAGACCTTGAAATAAATAAATTACATAAATTTGCTAACATTTACACATCAGGTTTATTACAGGTGGCTGAGAGTTTACATGATTCTCGGATATACCGAATATGAGCGAGCTTTCCTGGAAATAAATGGAGGAATTAGCATACTTCCAGCTGGTATTCATGCCTCCTAGACATAGGTAAGAGAGAACGATTGAGAGCATGTGAGAGAGCAAGAAAAATGACTGAATATTTCATGGAAATATGCCTGCCTCTTTCTTTAAAAAAAAACATAAAAAAAAAAAAACATTGCGCAAGAGATATGAAAGCATCTTCATCTCCAACCGTTTTTGCCAGGATTCCTTTAAGGAAATTATTCACAACTGGACTGGAATTCGGCAGTGAGTGAGTAGAGCTTCACTGCAGCCTTGCATCAGAACAGAGAACGTGGCACATTCTCCCTCTTGGCCAGTGTGTTAGCGCTCCTAAAACCAACGACCATTACAGCCAAGGACATTTAAAGATTTCAGAGTTTATGCCATTATAATGATTTTTTTTTAACAAACTAACTTTCCAAAAAGTCCTCAAAACACTTAAAAAATTCAGTGCTGTAGAACGACACGAAATTACAGCCATAATTAGAACTTTAAGGTGAAAAGGACGATTTAGAATTCAGAAAATCAACTCTTGTTAATTTTTGTTCACAAACTCATGTACAACAGCTTATCACTAGATTTTGATTACAGGGTAATGGTAGCATTTTCCCCCAGCAAAACTGTCCATTATATTTTAACTGACTAAATCAAAAACACTACTAAGAGAATGTTTTTGCAGGCACCTCTGTAATAAAACTCCCAGCCACGTCTTAGAAAGATCAGAGACTGACATGTACCATCAGCTGTAATGTATTAATATCAATCAGGGAAATCTGATCACGCATGACTGCCCTGCATGCCTACGTGTGGAGAGTTACAGCTTTTGGCCTATAAATACACAAAACATTTTGGATGGAGCTCTGAAATAAAGGCTCTGAGATCTAGTTTACTAACCTTAAGAAAGTATAAAATTTCACAATTGATTTCATACGACAGCTGAACTCAGCAGAGAGTGAGATAAAGCAAAAAAGCCCTAGTCTCTTCTGCTCTGCACTGAGTTAGGACAGCTGTTGAAGAAACAGCAGATGGACTGGTTGTGGTCACTGCAGAGATGGTGACAACATAAGCAGCAGTAAAGGGGAAAACACAGACCTCCCTGAACACCTCCCTCAACGAGGGACCAAGAGAACAGCACCTTTAACATACACCATTAAGAAACAAACAAAAAAACAAGTGAGAAGTGAGAAGGCTTCAAAAACTGGGGGGCATGGAGTGTGGTACAGGAACCTTTCACACTTTTAATCAAAGGCAAAGGAGCCTTGAGTTCAAACACTGCTGAAGGCCCAACAGTTGCGTAATGTACTAAATCGCCAGCAGCTGAAATGGTTTAGGAGTGGTAATAATGAGATTTAATCTTTAAACCTCAGTCTCTAATGGTGGCTCAGTTATTTTAAGTTCTCTCCTAGCTCAGCATGGAACAAACTCCCTCTTGTCCAGGCTGTGTTTATTAATCATGGTGCTCAAGCCCGGGATTCTGCCGCCTGCTGTGGACGAATGGCGGAGGCGTGCAGGGTCGCTAGGCCCGGCTAGACTAGCTGTCCATCGGAGACGCCATTTGAGCGCAAGCGGCAAAGTTGCGTTTTCTGCGCGGCTGTCTCCCTCTGTGCCTGAGGGGGTCTTTCTGATGATTATCACCTAGTGCACAGATGGAGAGGTTGGAGGTTGAAGGGACCTTGACCCCTTGCGCGGAGGCCGATGGGCATTCCAGCAGCGTGAGCTCATGCAAGCAGGTGGTGCGGGTGGATGCTGTGTCCCAGGGACTTTTCCAGCTGGGGGTTTCCAACCTGCAGTAACACCTGGGATGGCTAAGGGTGGAGCTGCTAGCACATCAGCAGTAACTGCATGCCATTAGGATACTAGTGCACATATCAAACCCCCCCCAAACTCACACTTGCTAGTAATGTTATGCTCCCACAAAATTATACAGCTCCTGTTGTTGTTATAGTACAGCAGCTGACCATAGACCAATGTACTAATGACAGAAAATCAGTTACCAAGATGAATTGTGTATTTATTTTTTGATTTACACCGACGTTGGCATTTTGTGGTTATTCTGTTCATATAGTGGAGCTGATAGTGGAATGGAGAAGGAGCGATTCCTTAGTGATTCTTCCACTAGAGGAGCCAACCAAGCATGTCCCTTTCACTCAATGAACAGCATGATGCAACAGAGAAGAAAAACACACATCAGCCAAAAACATATTTTAAACGAAAACAAGTCAAACGTGGCCAAAAGTGAATGTGCAACGAGAGAATACACAAAGAGAAATCAGAGGTCACTTTAAGGACAGGAAAACATGCCGGATGGCGGGCTCACGCCAGCAGAAAATCTCACTCAGCTAGTGACGAAAGCCACAAACTATTTGAACTGATCTTACAGGATTACAGGCTATTTGATTCACACCAACAGTCTAAAGCAATGAAAAGCTTCTCTCACTCCACCTGAATCTGCCGATGGAGTTTGTGGAGAACAGTACTGCATACGTTGAATAATAATATGGATTACACACATCAATGTTGGATTATTTGTCCTGTGTCCAAGAAGGTTTACAGACACAAAGAGAAAGATGTAAATAAGAACACACTCTCTCTTCATCCATGGAAGTTATGACACAGAGCCTTATGTAACTGTGTTTCGCGGTTTTCAGAGGCAATTGAAGCAAAAGAAACCGTGCTGTTAGGCCTGCTGGAAATGTATACATGCAAAACAAACAAACAAACAAGAAAACAAAAATAAAACTGTTGCTGAAAACATGTCATTTAGAACGCAAAGAAGAGCTACCAGATAAAGCTTTCTGTAGTGTTATTGTAAAAACATTCAGCTAATTATTCCCCACTTACTAGTTATGACAAATCTCCACTTAATATTATGTTACTGCATATCAGGCCCAGCTCATGAATGAGGGATAACTTCAAAAGTCTGTGCACAAGAACTGTACAATAAAGCTTTTGAAGTAACTTTCAGACCATAATTACAGGTAATTTCCGCACTAGGGGTCTCTATACATAAAGCAGGAAAATACTGTTTGTCCACTGGCCCATGCAGAGGAGCTGTGTAAGTACGGTCCACCTATTTCTGCACTGAAATTAACAGGAGGACTATTGTTCATGGTGCCAGAGTCAGGCAGAAGGCAATGAAAAGTTTCATTAGGTGCAGAGGCTCAGTGTGCCCTTTCCAGCTTTCATCAGCATTTTCAAAGTTCTGCTTCAAATGATCAGAGAGCAAATGTGACACTTTGTGACGGTATCCGTTAGGCAGCGCACATATGCCAGCATAATTAGCACTTCATGAACAGCATCATCCAGACTGTGGCTTCTTTGCTAAGAGCACGAAACAGCTCCCAGCTCGTGTGTACGGGCTCAAAAAGCTGCTCAGAACGTTTACCTGAAAAGACCTTAGAAAAACAATAAAGGGCTAGACATCCCCAGAGAATATGTTAGTCAGCTTTGTTTTTATTAAAATGCTTTAGGTTTTTGCTTTATCAGTTTAGATTGAGCGGGGGGCTTCAGTGTTATCCCAGATGTCAAGTCCCACATGCGTCTTATACGGAGCTGACATGTAATAAATGGAGAGTAAAAGTAAAGTGATAGTCTGAAGTGGTCTCTACAGCAGAGGGTCGTGTGGGCCGCTGGACGTAGTTAAAGCTACCGTTCTGCTCTGCAACCACCAGGCAGAGGATGCAAAGCCCTGCCAAAACAATGAGCTCATGGGTCTCTCTAGAGAAGAGCTGGATTTTCCACAAGCCCTCGGCCCACTCCAAACCTTTGCTGGGACTCTGAGGATCCCAGCATTTGTTTAGATTCTTACAACTGCATTTATACTTCTGCATATACAGTTGTGTATGTTGGGTTTTGTTATACTGGGGTTACCTCTCATAAATAGATTTTTTTGTAGAGAGGGTAGTACTGAAGTGTACTGTCCAACAAAAGGCAGTACTGAAGTTTATTGAAGGCCTGGATTAGCAGGACTAGATTAGCAGATCTGGATTAGAAGGCCTGGACTAAACTCCATATTCATTTATCATGGTCATGTTTTTTCAACTTATTTTAATATACTTGTCGCAAATATCACGGTCAATTCATTCTGATTGCACTGGAACCTGTTGCGTCCCATTTCACAGAGAGTACAGGAAGCGTTCTTTCAGAAGGTAATCAAACACCCTGTGAACACAGAGGGTCGCTGAGATGTCTATGGAAACATTGCTCAGCTCGTCAGAAATAGTCAAAAACCAGATGCGTGGTTTTTTTAGCACATTAGCCCATGCATGGTGGAAAATGGCAAAAACCTTCTTTTTGTGGGCTTCTTTGGTTTGTGACCTCTGAAATAAAGTCTGTCTGTCGACGTCTGCCAGAGCTGACAAAGACGCAGGCTTTAATATGGAAGGTATTACAGGGTTTGCAGAACATGGGAAACAATAACAAACGGAGACTTCCTCGCAGCGAGACGCTGGGTCTGCGCTACACTCCGCACGTCTGGCTCACCGTGATGTCGGCTTGGCTACGGTTCCCGAGCTCCCGGTTTTTCCGTAGCACTTAGGGTGGTGATGGGGGGCTTCTGTTTGCTTGGGATACCTTGCTCGGAGAGCAGGGAACGCGAGATGGAGAGCTCCTCAGTGGGACGTGGGCAGCCGTCTGAGGCGCTCCCTTAATAACAGCCTTCTCACAAAGAAACGAGGAGTTTCATATACATTCGCTCAGAGGAGAAACACATTGCAGTGGCCTGAATATTAAGGCTATCTGCATTCACCGAACATCCTGAAGTGGATAAAACAGCACACACAACACTCGAAAAAAGGCTACAAAGCAAATAATGCAAATGTTGCTATCGGCTACAGAGTGAGATAGAATTCACAGATCTGATACCATCATCGAGTTCTGGCAATTGCAGATCTGGATGAAGATGTAGGTCAGAATTACTTGTAAATCTCTAATTCTAGTGCCAATCACTGGAAGGCTCTTGAGGTCTAACTCCCTTTAACCAATTCCATCTCCTGTTCCCAAGGAAGGATCAATGATGACAACTGATTCATGGCTCCCATAAAAAAAGCAGCAGTAGCCCTGGAACAAAAAGAGAGTAGTTCACACCATGCAAGGCCCAGGAACGAGAGCAAAAGATTTCAAGAAACCCCAGCAACTTCTGAATGACATCCAAAAACACAGCACCTACAAGTTTAAATGTGGAGAAAAAAAATCACGAGGTAGAGGTGACTAGGTCAAACTGACTTCCTCTTCCAATGCGTTCTACAGCTGATCACTGGTTTTCTCATTTCCCAGCAACAGGCTTACAGACTGCTCTGATTAACTACTGTTTGTGCAGCAAATATCAGAACTGATTTGTTAGCTACATGCGGTCATTTCTGAGAGGGAAATGTTTGGAACAAAGTGCCAAAGAAACCCAGCAACTCAGCAGGTCTTGGACATGAATGTCAAGACTATGGAAAATACAACGGAGCTTATAGGGGCTGTTCAGTCATTTAAACTACAAAAGTCATTTAAATTACAAAAGTCAAACAAGGACTTTTCTCTATGAGCCCCCCCCCCCCTCCCCAACAAATAAATATTAATAAGTAATATATTATTTATTAAAAAATAAAAGATCCTGGATGAACAGGAAATCTGAACTAATTTCTTGTTAATAAAGTACCCTTGGAGATTATAGTCTTTCCATGTGCGTTTGGGCCAAAGAACCACCAAAGAACAAGTCATAAACAACAAAAAGACAGTAGAATGGACACAGACCTAAGGGCCTGAAGCCCAGAACGTTCCCCAAGTTCCTCTCTGTGCACATGGGGTTAGATTGGCCAAAAAAACATGCCTGTTTCAAGCCCATAAACATATACTGCACACCTCTGCTTCGGGGGGTGGGGTCTCGCCTCAATCACCTCTCCCCTCCTCTTAGCCCAGAAGGATGTAGCAATGTCACTCAGCTGTAAGGAGAGGAGAGCTTAATGGTCCATAGCAAAATACACACTTCCGCACAACCGCAATGTCCTGGAGAATAGACTTCAGAAGCCCCTGGAGCCAGGAGCCTTCCCAGTCCTTGCTGCTAGTGTTTATCCATTGATGAACGGTGCATTAGACAGCTTACTTTGAGGATTCATCAGCACTGAGGCTCATTTAAAGGCTTTTCAGAAAGGTTTCCAGGACGCAAACCAGGATTAGTGATCTGAACAGCAAGCTTCAGTTCTTTGGTAAATAACTGTGTACTGAGCATTAAGGTTTTTTTTTTTCAACCACAGTTGCATGGAAAAAGTGAATGATCACAAATTGCATGTGTTTTTACCGGAACGTCTTGGCTGTATCTCTTTCCCATGAGCTGCTGCAGCAGACGGGATATGAGCTCATGCCGGAGTGCTCTTTGACCCGACTTAAAGCTCTGTTACAAAACTAAAACTACAGCTTCCAAGGTTCAGGGCTTCATAAGAAAAAGTGCTTGATAATAAATACAAATAGCCACATCACTCATAACACTTTAATGCTGTATACTTCAAGCTATTCAAATGATATAAAAATACGGTTTGCTGAATTTGAAACAACCAGATGTAACTTGTTTTGTAAGGTCTAATGTTGCAGTAAAATATGCACCGCATTATGGGAAGGCACCAGTCTCCCGCTGCCGATTGTGACTGACATACCAGAAAATGAAATAGACAAGGCTAACCCAGGATGGAAAATAAAATACGAAGGGTTCCAATTTTGCCATTTTTCAACGATCAAGGGAATATGTTCAACGGTAAAAAGGAAAATCTAATTTCGGCAGAATGTCACGCACAGCTGACACGTCCCCTCCCCCCCAACCCAAACGTCCTGGAGTGAAGACAGAGTCAGTTGTTATTGGCAGTTGAAAGAGTCATTTTTTGAGGAGATGGAAACTATGGAAACTACTTTGGTAGTGTGTCTTATCCAATATCTACTGGCAGGTAAAAGCTAAAAATTCATGAATTGAATATCCAATCTGTCCTCAGCAAACAGAGGATCATGTGAGGCTCGGGCACAGTGTTGTTGAGATGAATTTCTGGTTCCAGTCTCATTCTACTAGTTTTGCTGAAAGGGTTTCCCTGTACAGTGACGCATATTGATTGTGGATTAACTAGTTAATTAATTAGCCTAATTATGAGTGTGAACATCAGTTTTTTTTTTTAATGATCACACTTTAAAACTGTATACACTTGTGTGTCTGATTGCATGCGATTATGTATCCAGATGTTCATAAGGAAATGGTGCTTAAATTTGTAATATTTCATCTGAACAGTCATCTGAATCTTGTCAAGTCTAAGAAGACAAGATTGAGCACTTCCTGATCAAAGTGGTCATTAAATCTTAAGAACATTTTGAGGAAGATTTAGTAGGAAGATTTTATTTATTTATTTTTTTTTTTATTGTACATTGATTTTCCTTTTAGTTCACAAACTGTTTCTCCATACATGAGAAACAATATACACTCTACAACATAAAATGTTCCTTAATTTAATAATTAACACATTAATTGACCAATTATGAAAATGTGGGAATAGACTTTTCGGTAAGAGTGCTGAGAACTTTGATGGATGCTATATGTATTGAACTAGAGACTGAGGGCTTAATCCAAAGCACCAGTCAAAGGCTGCATCTCAGTCTATTCTTTTGTGATTCTTTTCTCGTAATGTACGGAGGTCTGTCTTGTAAATAAAGGCACATGGAAACTATTATATTTTCACATATAAAACCTTTAACCTTTGATGCGATGAGTGAACTGTCATCTGTAGCACAGCTGACAGCTGTCCTTAGTTGGAAGCAATATTCATATGTGGACTATTACATTAATATAAGGCACAATGGAGTTTCCACAGTCTCTCAGATCAAGGTGTAAATACATGTGTGCGAGTACATGAGATTCCCTTGCTCTGCTCAAATAATGTCCTTCAACAGTCCTCTTCTCTTTGTCACCACTCTTGGTACTTAACATGGATCAGGGATCACATTCCCAACAGTCTTCAGCTCTTCACAATGACCTTATAAGGTGGACAATTGATTTCAATGATATTTGTTGACGGACTGCTCGTTATGAGGGGATGCTAATGATCCTGAATTGGCCTTTGTGCTGCTCTGGCAAACCCACAGGGCCAAAGCAGCTCTGAGGAACATTCATCTGTCGAGAAAAACAATCAAATGTTTTGAACAGCTAATTCAAAACATGGATTAGGTCTCAATGCGTCAGTGCTCTATGAAGCATTCTGGAAAAACCTGCAAAGTGTACTGGACAATCCACAGCTGCTTTCTCTTTCTTCAAATACAAACAGACACACCCATACATACACACACACACACACACCCTGATGCCCAGTCTACACGTGCGAACAACCACTTCTCTTTGCGCTCCTTTGAAGTGTATCCATGCAGGTGTGGAGAGCCCGTTGTTCACCAGTAAATGGCTCGCACGCCGACCCCCAGAACACGCGAGCGCGGGAGAGAGAGAGAAAGAGTGCCCTACCCCGACACTCACGGACGTGTCTGCGCAAGAGCTAGACCGTGCCGTGGTAAATTACAGGTGAGTCCCCGATGACGAGACCTGCACTGATCAGTGGAAAAACTGAGGAGTAACAGAGCAGGATGTACACAACATCCAGCAGGCAGGGCTGTCCTGCATGACAGATGAGAGGATTATGAACAATTGTGCACTGGATGTGTGGTCTGGGGTGTAGAGACGAAATTCTTCACTGCATCCAATGTTCATGCAATTGTTGTTTGACTTGGTTCGTTTTCCACAGTGACGTAGTGGCAGGACACACAGTTTCCTTTACATCTTATTTCACCACGTCTTCATCCCTGCTTACAGTGATTAATAATGCCTATAAGAAAGACGGAGGTGATACTCTGGGGGTATCATAAGTTACTGATCAGTCACACATAATTCACTGCATGAGCTATTTGTTGCTTTTGAACCACTGATTTGCATTTGCACAGCTGGAAGCTGCACTTAAACGTAGCATGATTTAGCCAGGTCAGTCATCTCTGTGCCCGCCGCAGCTGCAGCGAGCGCTGGGAAAGGGGGCAGGCTGGGAAGAGACCCGGCTTTTCGGGCTGGAGAGGGTGACTAATATGACGCCTCGAGACGGAGGGGTCAGGGCAGGCCAACAGAAGCACATCCATCATCTCCGTAGAGACATGGAGACACACCAGCCTTGTTCTGATTCATGTTTATTCAGCAGGACCTGACGACTACCCCTGCTGAACCATTCAAACACGGCCAAAGCCTTCAACGATTAAAACATGCGTGTTCAGACAGGCACGCGCACACACACACAAACTAACAACCCACATGTACAATGTAAAGTACATGCACACACTACACAATACACACACACCACATACTTACTAGTGTTTCAGCTTTAAGGATAAAATCCAATTCAAATGTATTTGTATAGTGCATTTTACAACACACCAGAGAATGTGGGCCCAGGCCCTTAATGAACAAACCCAGACGTCAGTGGCACCAAAACCAGGAACCAAAGCTCAGAAGGAGAACCCACCCTCCTCTGGTTGACACTGGATAGCAAACTAATAACCCACATGTACAATGTAAAGTACATGCACACACACACACACACACACACACACACACACGCACACACACACACGCACACACACACACGCACGGGGAGATTACTGAATATATGGAAAATATGAGTGTGACTGTTTCTTAGGAGAGGGATGAGAATCTTTTACTGCACCATGGTCTTATAGTGTTTCTAACATCACACAGAAGTGGTTCATACAAGCCCACAACACTTGGCCTCCCAGCTGGGATGATGTCACTGCTCATTCCTCGTTTTGTTTGGCTATAATCAGACCCTTTCATCTGCGGGCCTGCATGTCGCCACTGAAAGGCCCAGACTCTCAGAAACCAATGATCTGTAGCAAAACATACTGCAGGAGGGCCATCCTCCTCCTAACCCAGAACCAGGACTCACGGAGACATCAAAACCAGCAGCGCTGAAAATAAAGCAAGATTACTGGACGTGATAGAAATACGCAAAACAGGACGCTGTTATTATGAAAGACAGTACACTTGGGCACATGGCAGACTGGGGACACAGAGTGGACCGGCTGTCTAAGCACATGATAAACCATCTACATGACAACAATTCTAAATCACAAGCTGTGTGACAGAGAAGTATTACCTCGCAAGAGATTTGCCAGTGAAAAACCATTTGTAAAAGAAAAAAAAGAAAAGAGAAAAAAGGAAAGAAAACAGAAAAGGTCTATGACCTCAGATGTTCATTTTTTCCATGGTTGGAAAAGCTGAAGCATGCGCCTGCAGCTTTATGCATGATCAGACAATCACACCAGATCAGGACACAGGAGGATTCTCTTCTCTTGTGAGGTCAGTTTCTGATGGATTTATACACTGCCAAATATTTTCCACATCACTTAGCTGGAATGCCTACACAACGTGCCAAAATGTCCCTGATAATCCTTGACAATTTAAAAAAATTTTTTTAAAAAGTGTAAAATTGGTGTAATACGCAGGTCAAATGTTTCAGTACACTTACCAGAAAAAAACAGATAAAAAAAGATTCCAGGGAGTGACTGCACTAACGATGTAGTGGTAATAAAGGGTTATGTACAGTACACCAGGTTTCCAAACAAAACGGAACGTTTTGCAGAGAGGTCCATCATCAGCTGTGCAAGCAAAGTGCCTCTGAAGTTCTAGGAGGTCAAACCTGTGGAGAGCTTGAGGTTCAGAAGGGGCTTGGTTACTGTTGAACTCTAGCCACAACCTACTTGAGCTGCTTGAACAAAACTGTTATTTACCACTTAATCACACCAAGTGTTCCTAGGAAAAGCAATTCAACTACAAAGAGTATTAATTCAACTACAAAGAGTATTTCACACGCTGGGCCTCATTACCTGTGCTTTTGCTTACGCTGTTTGTAACATCTGAACATGCTTTTTCCTACAACATGCATTTCAAAGTTTCTTTTGGACTGTTGAAAATGTCCAAAAAAAAAAAAAAAAAGTGTTTCTCCAAACACCCCCCCATCCCCCCCCCCCCCACTTGCGCAGTTCAACTAGGCTGTACACAGCTGAACTTTACAATGTGTGATACTTAAAGGAAATACATCTGGCACAGAAACAAAAGCAGGGAATCTACAATCTGGACCCTGCCACGGAAATCCATGACCTCACACTGTAGAGCTTTTTTTCATTCAGAGTTCAGTATTGAGACACAGGCATCTGTAATCAGTTCCAGCCTTTCTAAAAAAAACCTATTAGCATTTCTTGTCCTTCTGAGCTGCATGTATATGCCCTGTGATGATCCGAATGCAGAGTGCACTGTATATGATCGTCCCATGTGAGAAGTTCAGAGGAAGGCACTGCTAAACAGAAGCCCCGTTTAAGCCGATAAACCACAGAAGAGACTTTTTTATTTAGACGTGTGTCCAAACACAGGGAGAGTGAGAGGGTGCAGTGTGGAGTAGGAAAAAAATACCCAGGACACATGAGAAGAGACAGCAAGGGACCTGAAGTAAGAGGAACATGAACACATCTCCATGGTGCATCACAGTGGACAGGCTGAAGAAAGTGGTATCCCTGAAGTGCATCCCTGCATTTCTTAGCTTTTGTGAAAAACAAAACCAGCAAGATTTGCTGGAAGAGGCAAAAGGCACGAGAGGCGTTTGGTATGAACGAGCATGATGTCATTTTCGTGCTGAGAGCATGCCTTTAGCCCACTTTGCAATCCCATCATAGTCTAAAGGTCTACTCAATTAGAAAAAAACTGAGACAACATATTGTGAATAGTAGTCATGACAACACTCCAGCTATGCAGTAATAATGAGAGAGCTTACAAGTTTTTCAGGTTTATTTTAAGGCCACGGCTCTGGAGGTGGTGCTGGGTATTGGGAAAGCATTGTGGGGTCTAAGCAGGTTTGCTTTGTGTAGTGATTTGAATGAGGCTAATATTAAATCAAGTGCATGTGCACATTAGTGCTCGACCCAGCAGACCCAGGCTGGAGGGGGATCTCTTTGATTTGAGGCGACAGTCACTAAGCCTGTCTCTCCTGCGGTGGTGATCTAAGTCCTCAGCTATTCTCTCATGTCTGGTTCCATTAGAATTGCGGCTTGGTGGTTAGCAGCCAGGCGGAGCTGCCGGTCAGGCTGCCGGCTTCCCGTCCTCCTCCACCGAGCTGCAGGGACGTGGAGGCTCATCCTCGGCCACGGAGCAGAACCGAGCCATCAGCACTGACCATTCTAGAGTTCACTGAACATTTGTATTAGAGCCACCGCACTGTAAATTCTGTCAACTCTCCATTCATGTCATCCACACCCCTCCTGGACCACAGAGGTTCATTCATTGAGAGCTGAGCATAATAACTGCCCTTAAACTTGAGGTTAACTTGACATTAAAAAAAGATCAACAGTGTCATAAAGAAGGATCACATTCCATTGTGCAACATACATAAACCCAAACAAGGATTCCCAAAATGAAGTAACTTTTATTTGGAATTGCTCTCCTTGCAAGGTAAACCTCGGTGAGAAGTTCCAGTCTGGCAGCTGCATGTCCAAGAGAACAGAGCTGTTCTTTTCACCTGAGAGGGTCCTGTACAGCCCATTAACTCACAGGATGAGGGCTTTATATACTTCTACACTTAAAGAGCTGTTTGTAAATTCTGTACACTCAGAGGAGTTTTCTTGAGAAAGTACTTTTGGTCTTGGTACAAAGCTAAGGATACCCAAAACTGTTGAACACTACCTCTCAGAGCAGTGATAAATGTCCCTGCCCAGCTTCCTTGTAATAGTCCTGAAGGGTATTTGCCAGCCAGTGAGCTAATACACAGTGAGCTAATACACCGTGTCTGCAATAGTGTCCAGCAACATTACAATCTATGCGTTAATGTCATCCCCAGTCTGACACATTTGGCAAAGCGGTTGTGCTGCATTTATCAAGGCAAGACCTGCCACAGATAGACATTCACACATGACTTACATATTTAGTAAGAGCTGGCATCACCTACACTACAGGCAACACCTGCATCTTACATGGAAAGACCGGTGCAATAGGACCTACAGATGTTTCTCATATTTTTTCCTATGATGAAACACAAACAGGCAATGATACTGATACACAATTTCCACAATCTATTTTGACTCTTAGAGAAAAGCTAACTAACAATCAATCACAAAGCTTCATTTAAGTGTCTGGGATCTCATTAACAATAACAACTGCAAAAGCATACGTTAGACATTCCCCCTGTTGCAGCTCACTTTTCCCCATGACTCATGCCATGTGAGCCAATTTCGATTCGGAAAAGCTCAGACCAGTTGCCATGTCAATATAATGAGAGAAATATAATGACGTTGGATGTTTTCATTCACATGCACCCATACACCTGATCTGGATTAGGAATGGAAAGAGGAATGGGCCACACTGTAACATTACTGCCTTTGTAAGCAGACCAAGGGCACCGTCTATGGTAAAACATTCAACACCAGTCATCGTGTTTAAAATGAAGATTAGACAGCTTCGTTCTCAAACATTTGACTTTCTGGTGTAGTAAAAGACGATACGCCTTTTTCACCCCAAAAAGACTTTTGAAATGTTTAAAAAAAAAAAGTTTTAAATGCATGGCATCTAACAAATATGGCTTGAATCAATAATTACTTTTAATAGGTCGACTCATGAAATAGTTCCATTTAGATGATATAGGTGTGATTTGTGCGACATGGCATGCAGTATATACAGTACACAAGTTATTTAGCATCTAGATTTTAATTTGAAATTGCACGATCAAATATAAAGCAGCCAGGCACAGCCTTTTTATGGGAGGAATGATCATCTGAGAAATATATATTATATATTATAAATATAATAAAATATTTTCTTAAGTACCGAAGAATAATTTATCCTTGGGATCTACCTTGCGAAAGTCAAGACCTTTTCCGAGGTCAAGACACAATGTTCAATGCTTCTCCAGCTGACCAATAACACAGAGCAGACAGGTCTAGCCTTCCTGCTAATTTGACCAAACCACGCAAATATGTCCTTTCCAATTAAAGTTCTACTACTGTTTTATGGAACCCTATCGGTATTCATATCAGGAAACAGTATGTGTTTATTTCCATGAGCTTTTGGAACACACAGATGCCTTTATTTCATCTTCCATATTCCGAAATATATTCCAGTCAATTGCTCCTGCCAAGCAAAGCAAGACTCCATACCCAGCATAAAAAGCCAAGGATTGCATTTTCTCAAGATTGCAATTTTTTCTTTTAATCACTTTCACCTATTGCTTTCTTTACACTTTGTAAGACAGGAGATCAGTTTAAAACCAAAACATAGTACCAGAAAACCGGAAAAAAATACATCTTCAAAAACTATGAATAGAATGTAATTTATTTTACATCACTACATGATCAGACGACATATTTTTTGTCTTTCATGGTCACCGTGTCAGATTAGGTGGTCATAGTGGCAGATTCTTTCCATATTTTGGTGAGAGAGACAGAGAGAGAGAGAGAGAGAGAGAGAGAGAGAGACAGAGAGAGAGAGACAGAGAGAGAGAGACAGAGAGAGAGAGAGAGCGAGCACTCTGTCATCCTGCTGGTCAATCTCAAGGAACGCATCATAGAAGCTGTCAGACTTGCTGAGAAAATGCAAAAAAAAAAACCAAAAAACAAAAAACAAAAAACTTACATGCAAACTTGCAGGCAACCTCACCAATTAGCATTAGCAGATGATAGTCAGATTCCCGTTAGTCTAGGCATTTAGACAGGAGCACAGAGGTGAGAGTGAGGGCACACTAAGCAGCTCAGTGTGCCTCATCCCTTATGTGAAGTAAACCAGGGCATCTTACCTTCTTACCCTGTGCGTTTTGCTGAGGTAAACAACAGGCTGAGCTTTGACCTCTAGTGAACTCACTGCTTCCATTAAGTATCTGTGCAGAGAACCCTCCAGTGAGCTAGAGCCTCTTTACGAGTGTGCCTGTTTTGGGGGGAATTTTACCACATCCAAAAGCTTGTAAATATCCCCAGACTCACTTCCTGTTTGGGGGATGTTAACAACACTGGCACTGCCTTCATTATAAATGAACCCTGCTACTTTCAGTTTGTAAGCTTTTTATTACATCTGAAGACATTTGTGTATGTGTACACACACACACACACACACACACACACACACACACACACACACACACACACACACACACACACACACACACACAAAGTGGAGAAAAGAAGCATTCAACATCAACACATTTCTCAGCAAATATATTTTTGATGGGGCTATTGACATGAAATGTTCACCAGATGTCAGTAACAACCCAAGTAATCCACACATACAAAAAAAAAAATCAAAACAAATATGTCCGTAATTAAGTCATGTGCAATAAAGTGAGACAGGGAAAAAGTATTGAACATGCTTACTGAAATGTAGAAAAGCCTTTGTTGGTAATGACAGCTTCAAGACTCCTTCTGTATGGAGAAACTAGTCGTACGCATTGTTCAGATGTGATTTTGGCCCATTCTTCCACACAAACTATCTTTAGATCTTGAAGGTTCTGAGGGCCTGGTCTATAAACTCTGATCTTCAGTTCTTTCCACATATTTTCAGATACAAGTTGGGTGATTGACTGGGTCATTGTAGAAGCTTAATTTTCTTTTTTTAACCACTTGAAAGTTTTCTTGCATGTGTGTTTGGGATCATTGTCTTGCTAAAATGGCCCCCTTAATTTCATCCTCAGCTTCCTGGCAGATGGCAGCAGATTTTTATGAAGAACATCTCAGCACATTTCTCCACTCATCCTTTGTTCAATTACATGAAGTCTGTCGGTATCATGCGCTGAGAAACAGGCTCACACCATGATGTTCCACCTCCAAACTTCACTGTTGGTGTTTTTAAGGTGATGTACAGTGCCATTTCTCCTCCAAACATGCTGTGTGCTATGCCATACAAAGACTTCAATTTTGTTCTCATCTGACCAGACTATATTCCCCCAGTATTTCATAGCCTAATCCAAACTTTAAACAAGCTTCAACATGCTTTTTTCTTCATCAGTGGAGTCTTGTGAGGTTAGCGTGCATCGAGGCCCTTGGCGGTCGAGTGTATTACCTCTTGCTTTCTAAGCAACAACTGTACCTGTTAATACCAGGTCTTTCTAAAGCTCTCTGTGAGCGGTCCTCGGCTCTTCTGATCATTATTTTATCCATCATGAGTTGCTTCTTGTGTGACACGTTGTAATGATACACTTTTTTTTAAAGGCCACCAGTCAGGACTAAACCAGCTGATGTTAATGTGCACTGATATGGGCTGGGTTGCGTTCTACAGACTGACAGATTCCACCCGTTTCTTCCCCCGTCTTGTTGCTCCTCCTTTTCTTCATTCATTCTTTGTGTACTATAGTCTTTCTTTTAATTCATGTTATCTATTGTATGTCTTAAGCACCTTAAGGATTGCTGCTCAATT
>JAOXYF010000016.1:6407053-6431825 GCA_028565775.1 Sternarchorhynchus goeldii
ACACACACACACACACACACACACACACACACACACACACACACACACACACACACACACACACACACACACAATTTGAAAAATAGGTCCTTCATCCGCTGTGCTTGAGCTTGGAGGTGAAATCAGTGTTAATGTTAGAAAAACCTGGCAACACAAATACTTGTCATTAATGCAACATCTGACAATGGAAACAACAAACCCTCAATTCTGATGCTCTTTCCTTGGTTTCTTCAGTGTCCAGCTGATTACATCTCTTACAAGAGATACAGCACCCAGCTGATTACATCTCTTACAAGAGATACAGCACCCAGCTGCTGCAGTAATCCATGAAGAACAGTGGTACTCATTTGACTGGTCATTTATCTCTCTCTTGACAAGTGTATCTTTCATGTTTTCGTTTCATCTGTAGGAGATCCTTAAAAAGGTACTACTGTCTCTGCATCATGCTGGAGGATTCTGGAGTGTTTAAGTATAATATTAACCACTGTTTTATTTAAAGAATGATAAATGAACACCAATCAAATTGCTGTTGTCTTATACGTATATATTTTATTGGTTAATGTATCAATTCTCATAAAGCACAAGGAAAAATATTATCTATAGCTTCCTTAGGAAATCCGCAATTATAAAAATATTTCCATATTTTTCTATAGGAAGTTTTCATTCTCACAGCAAATGCATTTAAGCCTTAATAACTATGAGCAAGGGGTGAAGTTTTTACAGGCTATGGAAAGGTTTTTGTTTTTTTTGTTTTTTTTGATGTTTCTGTTAAGTCTAAAAATTCTGGTTTAAATACCACCATCCATTATAAACTTGCACCCCTTCATTCTTATTTACATCTGGTTAACTGCTAAACACAGCTGCCTCAGGGTAGGTTTAAAACAACTCTGAAGTCACTTTTTGCTAATAAAACAATTCAACGCCGACCAAAATGAGCACACAGCAGCAACACCAGGTGTCCAACCCCTGACAGAGTAACAGCAAAGCTCAAGTCTTACTCCTTCCTGGACTCACAGCTACGAAACAAAACAACAACAAAAAGAAAAAAGAAAACGCGCCCCCTCAGTCAAAGAGCATGCGATTGCTCAAACTGAATCCAGATTTATTTCCCTAGAAAGAGCCAGCAACCAGGTTAATGAAAATAAACAGGTTTTTTTTTTTTAACAACTTTGATGTGATTGTTTTTGAGGAGGCATTCATAGAAATCTCCCTAAAATCTCATTGGTTCCACAGTACATCATGTGATTATCTAATTAGAAGTGGGGTGGTGTGACATCACTGAACTTTGCTCATCTGTTCCATGTTGACAACCAACAGGACAGGAATAGCCACAGAGAGACGAAATGGGAGGGGCTTGTGTGAGTGTGTGTGGGTGTGTGTGTGTGTGTGGGTGGGTGGGTGTGTGTGTGCGAGAGAGAGAGAGAGAGAGAGTGAGTTGTAAGGGAAAGCTCAAATGGGTGGGGGATTTGTATTTTATGCTTGTAGATGCCTTTGTGCCAAGGGGTGGAGAAAGTCAAAGAGGGGGTGGGTCTATCCCATATTTACTGCTGCTTGAGCCAGTGTGCCAGAGCACTCTTCATCATTTAAGGGAGAGAGAGAGAGAGAGAGAGAGAGAGAGAGAGTAACCTGGTAGATGTGAGAAACTCAGCTCAGAGAGAGTGACAGGACATACTCACACAAGCGCACACACATATGCACACACACGCTCACACACACTCTCTCTCTCTCACACACACACACACACACACACACACACACGCTCACACACACACACATGCACACACGCACACACAGATCTCGAGGGTTGAGAAAGGCAGGCTGACCCGGCTGGACTCACTCCTCCACAGATGAGTGAGGAACATCCACCTCCCACATCTGCTTCACTATATACTGATACAACAGCAGGCAGTCTGCTTCACTGAGGAAGACCCGGAGAACTTTTCCTCTAAAACCAATAACCCTTCATAGCTGTTTTTTCTTCTTGGAAGTCTTGTTTTTCACTGACAGCTCTGTGTTTTGCCAATCACATTAGAGGATCTATTTACAATACAAAGGACTTTTATTCTGCAAAGGAACTGCATGGACTAATATCCAAGTTTTTCGGGATTCCCATCAAAGGCTGTTGTTCCTCCTTTCCATTTCCACATGCTTCAAGCTAACTGCTTCACATAATCAATTTCTGACTTTTTTTTTTTTTTTTTGAGGCTCCGAGAGCGCCTGGTACTGCAGGCTCCTCACAGCTTCTGTGACTCCGAAAAGACGCAAGTGTTAATTGGTGGCTTGGGAACAGGAACCTGTGCGCTAACATCGAGGATCCACACTAACAAAGAGGAACAGCAGGAGGTTAACACATACAGAACAGAAAGAGCGGAAGAGGAGCGAGGGGCTGGGAGAACCACAGAGCCTTCCACAAGCTGTGATGACTTGTGTCACAGAGGGACTTGGTAGACCATCTCCTAGACACTGAGGAGACGTGAAGAACTCTTGGTGGAGAGGGTGCATTTTTCTGGTAAGGCCTCCACTCACTTAGTTCTGTGTAAATGACAGCAGCATTCAGATTGGTTCTGGATCATCATGCTGATGCCCTGAAAGTGAACTCTTAAAGACCTGCTTAAGTTTCATGGCTGTGTGGTGTTTTTTTGCATAGGTCAAGATCCACTTTGTGTGTAAAAGCGATGAAATGTGATAAATGGTCCCGGGTTTGATCAACTATGTGAACTTGGCTAACATCTTTAAACTTTGCTATTCTAATGCTATTACGAGTTGTGTGTGTACAGTTGGATGGCATTAGCCACGGGGCATTAGCCACGCAGACACATTAAGTGGTGGAATAATCTTTACCAGCGCTGGATTCAAACAGGCAATGTGTAGAAGACAACAGGAGGGGGGAATCTGGATTTTCCTTCCAGATACAAGTGCCTACACACACACACACACACACACACACACACACACGCATGCACACACACTGTGGACTCTAGAACAACAAATTAACCACAAAGCTAAGGGTGTTAAGTTCACATGCAGTCCGTTCTCTGCGTCAACAGAGCAGAAGCACTAAACCCGCAGACATCCAATAACAACTTGTCATGTATTCATACAGAACCCAAAAACAAACAGTGCATCTACTGCAAAACACTGAAAAGCCTTTCGCAATGTGCGACACTGACGCAGGAAAGAGATATTCTTAACCCCAGCGATAGCCTGAGCACCGTCACGGACTGTGAGACAGACGAGAGAGGAAGCGGGGCTTTGCGCCGAGACAGGGAGCCCACGGCTACACACATGAATGGAGCAGGACGAAGGTGATCCCTCAGGAAGTTCTCTCCAGCTGCTGCAATGAGAGCATGCGGGGAGGGAGGTTATGCGGTGGGGGTGAGGGGCTTCGTGGGTGCTGAATTAGGCTTTGTGCACACTGCCAGTGCTCTGTTTGCATATGAAGCCTTAGGGTGATTACTGGAGCTTATCAGAAACAGTCTCCCCTTAGCCTGTGGAATAAGGCACAAGGCCAGCACCGCGCAGCCAGTCATATGTGCAGCTACTGGGAATAGTGAGTCAAAATCATCAGCACACTCAATGCTGTGTGAAAATGGTCAAGAGGCCTGGGTGCAACGCATGTCCTGTGCCCCCGGCGTGCAGACGAACTGAGCTAAAACACACCGGAAGGAACTTCACCCAGGAGGGATCCGCTCCAGCGTGAAGCACCTTCGATCGTAGCTCGCTCTCGGGTCTGAGCAAAGCCAGTGGAGGTCTTAACTGTGCAGGTTGGGTTAATCTGTGTGGAGACAACAGTATGAGGCCACAAAGCAAGAGTGTTAGGAAGGAGCTTTGTCAGCTGCCACCTGTGTGTGTGTGTGTGTGTGTGTTTGCACATCCATGTGGTGCAGCTCAACTCACCTCTAATGAGGAAAGGAAGAATTTATGGAATGCCAGGTTGAAATGAGAGGGGGTGTAGAGGGGGCGGGCACTTAGCTGTCATGGCCACTCACCCACTAATTAGTAATCGAAACACAGCCGCACCAAAGCCCCAAACCTCAGGGGTGACCAGAACAGAATCTGTTCTATCTGCGCTCACTCTAGGGACACATCTGAAATCTACTCTGCAGTTGGACATTTGACATTCAAACACGAAAAAAAAGCCCAAAATAGGTGTTTGAGATTTTAATGCATCTAAACGCAGGACGGGTAGTAGTGAGGGAGCGATCGAGGTGTTTGAAACTGCTTAATGAAGTGATGATGATACTTTGCTTTCAGATTGGTGTAGATGTGTTTTCTCCACTAGTATGGAACCACTGACCCTATAATTTACATTTCAGGTTTTGCGAGCGCGCACACACACGCACACGCATGCACCCGCACGAGCACACACACACACACACACACACAATGGGTTCATGCATTTATCACTGGCAGACTCCTGACACTTGGGTGTGGGGATCTCCATTAAGCTTCTAAAACTTTCCTTACACACACTCACACACAAATAGTTCATGTTCCCCAAAGCAAATCACGTGCCTCTGTACACTACACACACACTCCAAGTGAGAGTGAAAGCACTGCTGACCCCCAGCTAAACACAGGCATTAGCTCAGAGATGACAGTTACTGCTTTCACAGACCTTTAAGTTGGTAGTTCAATTCATCATGATGGGTCTGTTTCAACAGCTGCCGTCACTTTGATGTCCCCCATGAGGGTTATGAGAAACACTTCATATAAAGAAATTAATGAACATTTTTACTTTAAGAAAAGAAAGAGAAAAAGCTGTGATAAGACTGATGTTGGCTCTTGTGGCCTCTTTTAGAGAGAGAGAGAGAGAGAGAGAGAGAGAGAGAGAGAGAGAGACACAATGTGAGTGAGAAATAAAGAGAGAGAGAGAGAGATAAGGAGAGGAAAGAGAGAAATGGATACGCAGATGCCCTGTATTTCATTTCTTCTCCGTTTAATTAAAACATTTCTGAGAGTCAGTCAATCTGACCTTGTGCCAATTCAAACATAACTGAAGTGCTATTCCCACAGATGCACCTTGTCAGTCAGCGGCTGGAAAAATGATTGCACTTCTACAACAAAGGATCTGTCAGTGGGAACCGTGAGATAAAAGCCATGCATGCAGAGAAGACTTCACTAAAGAGCTATTAGATCGTACCCCATCCACAATACACCCAGCACGATTCAAACATTGAAATCATTGTTAAAATGTTCTGCTTTCTCTTTGATTTTAAGGTACATTTTCAATAATGCACTGCACTACACATTCTGACTAGGAAAAGTTGAAGCATTGTGTTTCTCATGGCATTACTGAGGAAAGTTAATTGAATCTTTTTTTTACTCCGTAGCTGGACTATTATATAACATCAGTGACTGGAAATATGAAAATAGTTTGGCAGTATAAGTAATGTCACTATTACATAAGCAGCTTTCTTAAAATGAGTGGGATGGTAAACTTTGAAGCTTAGATGGAGTCTAATTCTTTCATTATCACTTTGACATAAGAGGGGTCCATGAGAAGGACCATGAGAGGGTGGGAGGGATCACACAAACTAATGTACACATCACAAAAAACTAATGTACTTTTTAACTGACCAGGTTATGAACGATCAATAACTGCAGCACTAGGAGCGGTTTCCCGGCTGCTTCCTAGACATCGTTAAAGCTTGAGCGCCTGTCGGAGTGAAGTAACCACCTGAAACAAGAGTAAATGCTCTGGAGCACTTCCTGTGGCCGTATGATCATGTGTGGGCACAACAGTGCACGTCGCATTCCAGCAAAATGACATGGGAGCTTATGCTGGGCCACAGACGACACCATTCTCTAAACCTTCTCTCCATCTCGCTTCTTCTCACTCCGTCTCTGTCTGCTTTATCCGCGAACAGGAATAATCCTAGGTAGATCCCCGGACGTCCGGAGAAATATTTCAGAATTCTTTTTGTTCTTGACGCTGCCTAGAAGGGAGTCTTAATGCATTCTGGCTGCTCTCCCAGAATTAAATAGATGTTGAAAAGTTCAGCATGCTCCTGCATTTTCTCTCTGGAGGCTTCTAAGGTGCCTTGGGTCAGAGGCCCACGGACCTCCATGCAGTGTTGACGAATGGACGGCTTCCTCTCTCGGCCACCAGGTCAACTCCGGGGAACCAGGAACAAACGGCACATTCTACCACTCAAAGTCACAATACACCTTTATACAAAAAAAATATAACAAACAAACAAACTTACTAAATGTCCTTTAGAATCTGAAGCTGAATTAGATCGTTATATTGTTCTTGACCTGTCCCTACTGGGTGAAGTGTAAAGTTTGTGTCCCCATGTATGTGGAGATCAGAGAGGCTTAGAGACGGATTCTGTAACCCAATCCCACTGGCAGCTTTCCACTGAAATCCCTGGAGGAGAGACGCTCACAAAATCCTTCCTGAGGAACCACCTTAACCTCCGTCCATGTGCCGTACTCTATTCTCTTAACCACAAACCTCTAAAAGTCCCTTAACGCTTAAGTAAGCAACACAGACCCGATTTACTGCATAAAAAGGTGGTGAATTATGTCGGTATGAAGCCAAGTAGCACGTTCTTTTTGCAACCCGACGATGTTTGTGTAACATTAAACCCTTTAATGCTCTAAACATCACGAACAAGACATTCACATTTAGACATGGAAAACTACAGTTCTTCTCACTAACTACCAGAGCCTTGCATTGCGGCAGTGATGGAGTAAGAGATGTCAGGCTGACCTCAGACCGCCTCATTTCTGTAGGATTGGGTTACAAATGACAGGTAAATGATATCTGCACTATTCGACACAGTGCCACAAAAAGTGAATGGGCGTGTTCTGAAGGTAATGTCAGTCTTTCCATTCTCTCCTGGCGATGTTGAGACCTGAACAGAGGAGGTTCCTTCTGCAAACACTCACTGACATGGCAGCCACCCAAATCAGACCCACGCCAGAACGCCCATGCAAACAGATTCAGCTGACGTCATTAAAAACAGACCATATCACCTAGCAACTGAACTCCACTGCTTCAGCTGGTTAGCACTGAACAGGCTGATACGGCGAGATTTTAATACAACTAGTGAGAGATTGTAGCACAGTTAGTGAGGTTTTAAAATCTCTCGCTAGCTGTGTTAGCGCAGCTAATTATCCCCCAGAATGAAAAGCAGTGTGGAATTATTATGGGGATCAAAGGACAGGTAGCCCAGTCATTTAATAAACCTATGCTAAGGGAAATGAAAAGGGAGTCCTTGCATGGAAACCTTAATCACCGATTCTAATCTCAGTCTCACCTCAAATTTCAAAGAATGAAGCTCAAGTTCAGGATCTCCTGCCAAACCAGGAGGTAGTAGGCCTCATACTCCTCACCAACAAAATAATCCTCCACCAGGCCTACTACCTAGCCCTCCCCTCCAGCTAAACAGGGACATGGTGGCATGCCAGATTGATTTGCTTGCTGAAATCAGAGCTGAGTCTGGAGACCAGGAGCTGCCCTGGCTACATTACAAAGAGCAGCATCCTAGTGCTAAAGAGCCCACAGGCACCTCTAGAGCTCTGCGAGCTGGCTGGGGTGACAAGGCTGGTATCTGGACCAGTGCAGGTTTCACTGGTTTGGTTAAGGAGGCTTGTGCAGGCAGGTAGTGGTATAAAGTACCTTCCTGATCCATTCAGAAGACTGGAAAACACACTCACCGAGCCTGCAGGGTTAAGGCTAAGAGTATGCTTAATGTATTCGAGTTGAAATGGTAGATTTTCTACAGCTTCTTTTACTGATCAACAAAAGGATGGAAGGAGATACACAGGTGCTAGTTTTCCCGTCTTTCAATTTTTAAGCCTTTGACCTAGAGTGGTATGTACTGGCACTGCACAACAAATTTTTGTTTGTCAGTGGAACATTTCTGATTCTCTCTCAATTTGCCTCCCTCCCCTTTCTCTCCCCCCACCCCCCACCCCTTCAAAAAACAGCTCAGGGCTTCACTCAGGAGTGCACAGGTGTTACTATGGAGCTCCCAGTGCTGCTCTTGGCACTCTTGCTCCTGGTTTGTGGACTCTTCCCCATGCTGGAAGGCAGTGCTGCAGCTCAGGAGTTTGACAGCAGTGATGAAGATCCAGAACCCGGGTTCCTCTCGGCCTCACACTCATCCCGGGCCCGCCGGTCCGCCGAGGCCACCCCCCCGGACAAGTGCTCCTACACATTCATCGTACCCCAGCAGAAGGTCACGGGGGCCATCTGCGTGAACTCCAAGGAGCCCGAGGCCTTGCTGGAGAACCGGGTGAACAAGCAGGAGCTGGAGCTCCTCAACGCCGAGCTCCACAAGCAGAAGCGGCAGATCGAGACACTGCAGCAGCTCGTGGAGGTCGACGGCGGCATCGTCAACGAGGTGAAGCTGTTGCGCAAAGAGTCACGTAACATGAACTCCCGTGTGACGCAGCTCTACATGCAGCTGCTGCATGAGATCATCCGCAAACGTGACAACTCACTAGAGCTGTCTCAGCTGGAGAACAAGATCCTCAATCAGACCTCCGAAATGCTGCAGCTCACCAACCGATACAAAGACCTGGAGCACAAATACCAGCACTTGGCATCACTGGCCAACAACCAGTCATCCATCATCGCTCTGCTGGAGGCACAGTGTCAGAGGGGATCCCCGATGGTGGTGCCCAGAGCACCGGCCCAACCACAACCACAACCACAGCCACAGCCACAGCCACAGCCACAGCCACAACCCCAGCCGAGGCCCTCTCCACCCATTAGCAAGCCATACCATCCACCTACCTACAACCGCAACAGTCAGATAACCAACGAAATTCAGAGTGACCAGAACCTCAAACTGCCGCCGCCTCCATTACCCACGATGCCAAGCGGAACACACAGTCCTTCCCCGACCAACATTCCTTCAGGTGAGATTTAGTTCTCATTCTAAAACAAATGTGTGAAAAGGTTAGACACTATGATTTCTTAAGCTTTGTTGTTTAGTTACTCAAAGTCTACAGCTTGAATCGTTTTAACTTGATTTAACTTGATTCATTTCCAATATGTCAGGTTGATCTCAGGGAGTTACTTCAGTGTTAGCAGAAGTCATTTTTACTAAGACATAACCTTAGGATGCCAACGTATCGTATATTTAAGCTTTACTATCATTACAATGTCTGGGTTTCCAGTGTTTACAATTTTTGTTCTCCACCACATTTGAATTCAAATTAAACAGTGATTGTGAGATCAAAGGGCAAAAGGTCAGCTTTGGGTTGTTACCTCATCGTTTTAAAGATATGGCTTCAAACGCATTTCCGTCTGTTACCATCTACCGCATTCATTTATTTTGTTCCTTAAACTTGTGTGTTCAGCAACTTACTAAAAATGACTCTGTGATGCCCCCCCCCCTCTCTGGATTCACCCCACATCATAATACCGTAATCTCTGTTTTAGTTCAGGCATACAGACTGTATGAAAAACTCCTTTGTTATTTACCATGTAAACCCATTGTTCCTAACATTGTGTCTAACCTCTGTTTCTGACCATAGCTAATCGAAATAACTAAGTTAACCGTCAGTAGAAGGAATTAGAGTAGAATTAGAATTTTTCTTCACCGTCACTCTCTGGTTAAGATGGAGTGCGATCAATATTGACAAAGAAGGCTATTTTTTTCTAAATTCAACAAACAAACAAAAAAGAATATTAGGAAAAATAGGATTATGTACTTTTTTTTCCCCCATAACTTTCTTGCAATCCCTCTACAATTCTTGTAACTAAAAACAAAAAGTACTAAATAATTAAAAGCTACTTTCTTCTCATAAGCAGTACTGGCTATGTTCCTTTAAGTAAACAGAAACCAAATGTTTTGTGTTTCAACTATATAAACGATAGTCCAAATCAAATTACACCCATAGGCTATTGGGCACATTTAGCTAGACCTAGTCATGCAGTGACCTGGCATAATTTAACTAGTTGGCCGATCAATAGGTGTTTTGACTTTGATAGATTTACTATTTTTTCCTTTTCCCATAATTTTATTTGTCCTATAGGTTATACAAAATGTACTTTTGTAATTATTTAGGGTTGTTTTTAAATAGTAAATTAATACCATGATTATTTGAAACTGTTTTTAGACTAGGTGATAATAATAGTAAAATGTCAAACCATAAATCCATTTCTCAACTTAAACTGGAGGATAACGGCACCTTTCTTATGAGTCACAGCAAAATGCAGATGTGACACATTTCATCGCAGCTTTCTGAAGGTCTGAACGCGTATAAAAGCTGTGCGTTAGCCAGTCGGTTTAGCCCTGCCTCTTCCTGTTCATTCATTCCAAAAGTGCTCGTGAAAATACTGTCTCCCACACGCTCTCTCTGATGGAGCGGCGCGACTTCACAATGAGGTGACTGTTGTGGCTCTTACTTTGAAATGCACATTACGTGCCCTGTTCAAGAGATGGATGTCCTGAGCATGTTCTGAACTGGCCCTGTGCTCTGTGCGGAGTCCTCATGGGAGAGGGGATCTGTTTACAGATCACTGCCGCTCCTTTGTGCTCAGTGAAAAGTCAAGCTTTCCAAATGTTTTTCTTGATAGAAATAAAAATAGCCCCGAGTTACCAGAAATGCAAGTAAATGGTTCTTGATGGACTGTGTGCGACACAACTGTATGACAGTTCGTCATAAGTTCTCGTGGCAAATAACAGATCCGTGAGGTAGGAAGGATCAAGATGTGACTTTTTTCTTTTGTGTATGGCTTCTTATCTTAACTACAGTAAAGAAAGTGCCAATCCACATGACGTATGTATCGATGTGCATGGATCCATCCATCCAAAAGAACAACAAAAAAAAAAACCCCAAACTGATTAACCAGGACTTCTTGTGCTGTGCTCTTTTACACACACAGCATTTTAACAGAAATAACTGTTTTCCATTACTCAATATCTCCGTGTTCTCCCAGTCAACGTGAACATGGAGAAGGCCAGGATCACGTGTTACTGCTAGAGGAGACACGAGTGTGGCGAAGACACATGTGCATGTGCCACTGGCCAGCTGAACCCTTTGACTTGCCCAAGTGTGACAAGGGTCACACAAATAAACCCGCCCTGCCATGACTGGTGCGTTTCAGATGGCACTGCAGGGGCATGAATCGCAGAAAAGACAGATGAGATGAAGATAAAAAGTCTTACACAGAATGGACAAGTTTGCAGTGTTACAGAGACTGTTATTAACAAGCAGGAGATAAGATGTCTACTGAGGCACAGAATTATTCTTTTTTATGTTAACTCTACAGTGACAGAAATGTTCCTCTCCTCTACAGCTGGAACAAAAGAGTAACAGAATGAAAGTAGAGGAAGCTTGTTCCCATGGTGTTCCTTCCTATTCCAGGGTAGCCAACCCTTTTTTTTTTTGCAGTGTGAGGTGAATGCTGCATGACACATAAACGGGGAACAATTTCCTGCACAGGTCTGGCTGCATCTGAACCGCAAAGGTTAGAAAAACCCTGGGTGAATGAGAAGCAAAGCTTTCAAAATGTGGTTACAGTGAGAGCAAGACAAGGGCGAGAGAGAGAGAGAGAGAAAGAAAGGTCCGCTGAAACATCTGTGGTTGTGTTTTAACATGACCTGCTCATCTGAAAAGCCAAAAGAGATGTCACCTCTTTTTACCCTATTTACAATCCCTACACTAAAGTTCACTCACTTCCACGGACGGCTCGCCTGCGTCTCCCTCAGAGCCAGAGCGGCACCATCACGCTGAGGCAACACCTTCTTCTCTAGTACACATTTCCATTGCTTTACCTCTGCTTCTTTACACATTCAGTATTATATCAGCACACCCTATTCTTAAGCTTTCACTCTCTCTCTCTCATTCTCTCCTTCTCACACACACACACACACACACACACAGACAGTTTGCACAGATTTAACCAGACATCTTTCCATTTGCCCTGGTATACACACCAGCTGCCTACATTACTTAGAACAAAATCTAAAATTCAAAACCGTCAACTACAAAATCCATAATCCTAAATGCCTACCATCCCTTCATTAAATCTGTGGTTAACAACATTTAAAAATGAACCAGTGTGTTGAAAAGTATAATTATAATTCCTCTATTTCCAATTCCTCATTTTTGTCAAAACATGTTTAAAGGCAGCCAGGCCTCATAGTGTAAATTCCTCTCCCACCAACTAAACAGAGGGAGAGTGTTTAAAAATGCTGACACATGGACTATGAGGCAAAACAATTTGGGCTCCAAAATAATTATCTAACAAGCTTGGAATGGTGTGTTCTGATGTGAGCTGATCAGTTCTATCAGTGCGAGGATGTTGAGCAGCTGAGCCATGTTCGACTCATGCAGAGCACCGCCCAGAAAACCATCCAAGCGGAAGTGAACAGAACACATTTCCCAAGTGGCTTTATTTAATAATGTAATGATGTCTACCCGCAGTCATCATACCCAGCTTACATAAACCGACTCACATAAAAGTCATTTGATTACAGGTTAGTTACATATACAAGAAAACAAAATACTTCATTTGAAGACACTGGATTAATGGAAACCATAACAATGTGTGCTGTGGTTTCGGAATTTCCATAAGATGCGTAGGAGTGCTGAAAGATGTTCAGATATGCTTGAGGGAGACAGTAATGAGGCGAGGGTGTGTTACTGTGTTACTGGAAATCACGAAAGACGAATGGCAAAGATGACGGCCTCTGATGCACCGGCTATACTGGCATCGTGATCCTCAATTTGGTTTACAGTAGCAGCTTTCTATCAAGTAGTATGGAGCAGATAATGCACATCAACAGATTGATATAAATGCCTCTTTTGTCTCAGGTGTAAGTTACAGGAAAACACAGATAGATATGCTTGCACACACACACACACACACACACACACACACACACACACACACACACACACACACACACACCAATGAGTTATTATGGAGTAATCTTTTGCCTCCATTCACATTAAATTACTGTGGAGAACTACAGTTGAGAAGAGGATGACAGAAGCATTAAACCATATGATCTACTGCTTCTGGTGCTGGTGAACTGTGTGATTGGTAGCAGAAGGAGTGAGAAGGGAAGTGTGACCGTGCTAACAATAATGTCTGTGCATGTGCACGTTGCGTGTGTGGTCTCACCGTAAAACTCTAAGCCCACTTTATCAACTTTAAAATAACTTAATAGTCCTGCAACAACTGAAGAATATTACCTCAACATCTAAATTTCTAGAAGCACAGACCTCTTACAACTGAATGTGTTCCAGAGTAATAAATACACCGAATAAACCCCAAAGCTTCAGTATCCCAAACATAGCTGGAACACAAAATCGTATTTTCATTAGCCTTCAGCAGTGGGACCCTTTAGAAATTCCTACTAGTGTCCCACCGCTCTTACTACAGTCCTTAAAGCTCAGTCTGGGAGACCAGTGTGAGACATATGCACTGGGGAAGCACTGGGACGAAACTGAAAGCAGCTTTCAAGACCTGCTTCCATAGAGCTCATTCATCACAATTACCTACGCGGCGGCGAGCACAGCTGGCCAGGCAAAGCAGCTTGGTTTAGAGAAGAAGCTAGGAGATGCAGGGAGCACTAGAGTGAGTCCACAGGCCAACACCAGGCCTGCCTTGTAAAAGCACCATATGAGTAAACACTGAAAGGTTTGCCAGGCTACTGCAGGCCAATGGCAGGGGCCTGCACAGCACTAATGGAGCTTAGCAAGTCTGCTGTTCCAGGAAAGAGAGTCTGATGGAACAGCTTGAAAACGTTTCAGACCCAGGAGCTCGTTTATATAAGATTCATACAGTTGGATTTGATCTATTTTAAGTGCGTGTCATATGTGAAATTTCACATTTAAGTAATGATTTATAATGTGAAAAAGTGACTTGGAAAATATACGATGATCAACACAGTTCCAGCCTGATGCACAAACATTTCTGAACATTACAATGTAGCAAAATGATACTCGTCTAACCAACTACAGACATACAGAAAGTTCACCTTTTCCCCCTCTATTCACCTTTTTTTTTTGGGAACAGAACCCATAATGCTCCCTAATTTTGTTGAATCCAGGTTCCACCTGTTAGGTAAGTCTCCCTCATCACACAACAGCTGCTAACCAGGGAGGGCAAGGGCCATCACATGCTTCCTCCAATCACAGTCAATCACGGCAGAGGAACGCGCTCAGAGGACTTGAGGACCGACGCATGAGCTCATAAGTGTGGCCCAGTTCGTTCTCTTGGGCTCCCGGTTACAGATGACAGTGGTATCATCAGGGACTCATAATGATGGAGCAAAGGCTTTTGTGTTCTGGACTTTTACGTTGTGCCCCCGTTCTTGAAGACACAGAGAAGACACCTTTAACTGCAGAAGGAATGCATCTTCCAAGATGGGACCGACACCTTAGCTCACGATGACGACTCCCTCATGAGACGATTTAATTTGTCCCATTTTAAATGCAAATTTAGTAAGAAATTTATAAATAAGGGGAATTCCTTTGCAGTCTCTGAATTTTGTGTGTCCCTTTAGTCATTTTTATAAATCATTATAGTCATTTTAGTCATTTTATAAATGAAGCCTGTGGTTTTAAGTTGCATCTTACATGTACGGAAGCATCTTGATCTTATTAGACATATATGGAGTAGTTTTCTTGTTTTCTTATTAGTTTTCTCTTTTCTCTTTATTACACTGAACTGGTTGTTTTTGTATCATATGCTGGGTGCTTTTGAACTTTCTGTTGTCTGTGATCCCTTAATGGAGATTTTACACACAACAATCTGTGGGGATTTCAGTGCCATTAGATTTATAATGACACATTTAATTCAGAGCCCAATTCAGTCGTTTAGAGTGACGACCAAGGACATATTTTACTGTGGCAAACCACACAGCCTCAGAGAAACAAGGCAGTTGCCATTTGACATGCAATGTTGGCTTAAATAACTCTACACTAAACCACAGAGTGGAAAAAAAAAACAACAAATTTGACTGCTTTAAGGAGCCATTCTAAAGTCTAGGATGAAATAGCCATCAAATATGGAAAAATGGAAAGGTATGCAAGCTGGATATATTTTTGACATGTCCACATAAAATCATTATAATGTACCTAGGGAGCTTCAGAAGTACCTGCTAATCTCACCGCTACTGTTGCATTATTTAGCAATCAAACTTCCCAGGTAGTGTTGTGTTTGGCTGCCACTCCTATCCTGGGAAGTCACCTGTAGCCAAAGTCAATTCTGCTGCTGTGCTGAGAGCATTTCCAGCTGAGAGGCAGAGAGACTCGAGACGCAGTTGATCCCCGAGTGCAGCTCGCTGGCACAGTACATCCCCTGTCCCACTACTGCCCTACATTAGTCCCTCCATAGTGACACAAGCCTTAGGGAAATCCACTGCAAATAGAGCAAATACGGAACAATGAAAAGACTCAGGACGCGTTCCCTTCTGTTCATTTGCCGGCACAACTCCTTTCTTTCAGGCCCATGGAAAGACTGTCTCCAGGCCCTGGAGGACGGCAACACGAACAGCGGCATGTACCTGGTGAAACCTGACAACACCAACAAGCTGATGCAGGTGTGGTGTGACCAGAGGCAGGACCCTGGTGGATGGACGGTCATCCAGAGACGCATGGACGGTTCAGTCAACTTCTTCAGGAACTGGGAAACTTACAAAGTAAGAGAGACCAGAGATGAGCCTTTTAAAATAGGAATTTAAACCTCAGTTGGTGATGGCAACGTGCTAATGTTGCGACCTTCTCTAGATGCAGAGGCTGTAACTGTGAGCAAACCTTCTGGCCATGGTCTCCTATAAGAGTTGGGCCAGGGATTGTTCAGCAGTCTCCATGGAGGTTTAATAAAGAGCACATGCTAGTCCGAACACCACATGAGACAGGAATGCCTCGATACAAATTACAAACCATTACTAAATGATTCCCTGAATACATAACATGAGTATTGGATAGTAAGGTCACTGAAAGGGAAAAATAAATAAAAATCTAATCTTTTACATAAGCATTCTTGAAGACTTGTTGAATAGAATTTGTATTTGAAATGGTTTGCATGATGTAAATATTTGCATCACAATGAGATAAATGTGGTGGTAAATGAGGGTAAACTTCAGAGAGCAGACGATGTGCAAGCAGATGATCTTGCCAAGGTCCAAACAAGACAGGGTCTCCAAGATATTACCAGAGCACCGTTGAACATATGGGAGATTGAAGGGACAAGTGGTACTATGGGCAGTTTTCTACTGATACAAAGCATGTGTTAGCTAATGAAAACCTTATTATCATAGTGAGAGAAGACCAAAGGTCTTTCATACACCCTGAACCGTACTAATCTTTCAAACATTTTTGTATATTTTAGCTTTCAAGACCCTCTCCAAAAACCAAAACTTTTAATCAGGAACGAGACATGCAATCAATCAGCAAAGTAGCAGCTGACACGCACTGTAGTGTTGAGAGTTGAGATTTTTGCCTCTCTCTGGTTCACACAGCAAGGCTTCGGGAATATAGATGGAGAGTACTGGCTGGGGCTGGAGAACATTTACTGGCTGACCAACCAGGGCAACTACAAACTGCTGGTGACCCTGGAAGACTGGTCTGGACGCAAAACGTTTGCTGAATATGCCAGCTTCAGACTGGAACCAGAGGCCGACTTCTACAAGCTCAGGGTGGGCCGTTATCACGGCAATGCGGGCGACTCCCTCACGTGGCACAACGGCAAGCAGTTCACCACTCTGGACAGAGATCATGACGCATACACAGGTGAAGCCCATTAACACACACGCCGTCTTACAGCACAGCAATAGTCTTACAAAAGTGTCGGGTGACAAAGTAGGAGAAAAAAGTTTAACTAAACTAACCTTCACACAGATGTCATTTGAACAAGTAATGGAGTTAGGGAATAGAGCAGAATGGAACGCTTGAAACACAGGACAACAAATTCTAAAGAGCAAACATTTATTAGTCCAGTGGTATTAAAATCTGGATCTCAAATCCAAATCCGGTCCTGGATTTTGTAAAATCCCTTGTAATCGATTAAATAAATCCATGTCAACACACCTGACTCCTAGGTAAGGAGAGGGTGGGACATCTGTAGGACCTGGACTTTGAAGGCTGTGATATACCTCTGTACTATTCTTTACTATTAGTCATTTGCAGCTATTTATAAATGCTGATATAAAGAACCAGAAACTAGAACCATTATTTTACAGGTAACTGCGCCCACTACCAGAAGGGAGGCTGGTGGTATAACGCCTGTGCCCACTCAAACCTGAACGGCGTGTGGTATCGCGGAGGACACTACCGCAGCCGTTACCAGGACGGCGTGTACTGGGCGGAGTTCCGGGGAGGAGCTTACTCTCTAAAGAAAGTTGTGATGATGATCCGACCCAACCCCAACACCTTTCACTGAGCGGGAAAAGAACGGGGGGGTGGGGGTGGGGGGTAGTCAGGCTTGCTGAAGAAGAAGAAAAGGTACTGACGATAAAGGCGACTTGTGACTAAAGGGACACACAAAATTCAGAGACTGCAAAGGAATTCCCCTTATTTACTAGTTGTATCTCTAATAGTCCTGATCTCTCTGTGGGTTCATTTTAATTACAGAGAAAAACTTCTCTATCAAGTCTTTAAGTAGCAGACTGACCATTGGGTCAGGACCCCACATCACTACTGACTTGTCACTTCCAACAGACCACATAGAACATTCTCCAGATATCCTTCCTTAAATCTGAAGAAAAAAAAAAAAGATTAAAAATGTGAACTGCAAATATTTCACCTGTTTTACTGGTGTAACAAGAATCGGATCAAGTAAACTTCAACAAATCTTCAAGCAATTTTAGTATTACTTATTTCTTCATGTAGCCTTAAACTGGACATCTAATCCACATTCAGTATGCAAGCGGCAGGGAGACAACCACATTTGGTAAAGATTAAGAGTATGAGTCACACAGTTAAAGCATGTTAAATTCCTGACTCAAAGCAGAGATTTTGTACTGATGACTTTAGTTCCAGTTCCACACTCATATGTTTTGATATAAAATGTAATCTCAGTTTCAAGTATTCTGTGTTTATAATGTGCTTATTCTAAATCTCACCACACTTCCAGATTTGCTTCTGAAGATTCAGAAAACTGTACGTACTGTATAAATTAAAATGTTGGAATCAAATGGAGGCCCAACACACTTCTGTACATGTATATATTAATTTTGCTGAAAATATTTGTAATGCAAGTGTAACAAATGTAGCCTGTATCATTACACTGTTGCAATAAAGATTAAATGTACAGCTACGGGGATCTGGGAGTGTCAGATGAATGGAGAATGTGTTGTAGAAACAGTACATGGTTTATGTTCATATTTCAAATCTAGGTGTATTTACATTAAAACAACCTTTGTTCAGATCAACTTATAAAAGTGTAAAAAAAATACAATAAAAAAATTAAAAAATGCATATTTAAGTGCCCAGTGAGGCTCCAGTTATCATTTGAAAACAGCTTCAGCTACTCAGGCAGCCAGGTGCCATTCATTCCACCACCTGGTTAGAGAAGAGTCTTTATGCATGGTGATGTTATAGTGATGATGTGGAACACCTGGAAACTCCCACATATGGAAGGCCCTTTACAGGCAGCTAGTAAAACATCCTGAGTGAGGATGATCATTTACACATCATTCCATCCCAACTAGGGTTAGGGTTCAAAAACTCTGAATGCATTAGAAGTGCAGAGTCCCTGAATGAATCTTGCAGATGGATGTGGTACAGCAGAGTCGGTCCTGTAATGACGGACGAGGAGTGGTGGCTTCATGTATTAAGCCTCAGGCATGTGAGCCTCTTTCTGCCCCAGCGCCAGGCCTTCCTGTGCCGGACGGCCGGCCTCTGCAGGGGCTTCCCCTGGAGACGCTGGGGGAGACCAGAGTGGAATAACAGCTTGCGCCTGGACTGGAAGAGACGCGGCTCGCAGCGCGAGGTCGGTCCTGTTCAGCGTCGGTGGGACGAGACGGGGGCCGTCCACGAAATGGCACACGTCTAGAACGCAAACGGAGCAGGAAGCGCGAGACGAGAAAGTGCCGCGGGGTATTGGAAAAGATTGACGCAACCCGCCCTGCAAGCAAGCATCTCCATAGTTACAGCAGTGGCAAAAACGCAGGCTGTGTTCACCCTCTACCAAACTATCCGTGTCTAATCAAGCACAAACTCCCTCACTGGGTTCAGGCACAGTCTGTAGGAGGGCTCGCGAGGTTACGCAAGGGACCTTGTGCTCCAGTTCGTGTGGGAAGAGCATCTGGGGGAGTCATAATGACCCCTCTGTCTCCAACTGAGACGAGCATGCGTGAGTAAGAGCCAGGGAACCAGGCTGATTGACCGCAGCGATACGTTTTGCATGAGCTTAATAGGGGCATCTGTCTCACGAGCCGCCACCGCTGTCTGCGGGACCTTCGTGCGAGACTAATGTGTCTGTAAATCAGTGCTTCCTGGAACTCGTCCAACATCAGTGTGTCTCTGTCCTGGGTCTTTTCAACACAAACACATGGGGAATACCATGAACAGGTGTTATGAGTGGGTGTGTAGTGCTCATTGTGTGTAAAAGAAGAGGTCGCGGCAAAATGTGCTTAAATTATTTGACATCCGCAGGATAATAAGGAGGTGCTTAGTGCTTTAAATGTTCCACCATTCACTGTTCAAAAGCAAGTCCACATGCGTATGGTAGTGAGCTCACATTTGTAAATGTTCAAGAGAATTCTACTTAACAACAACAGGTATTATTCTTCACCAGTCTTCGCCACTAAAGAAAAACGTGCAGGAATTCTATCATAGTCCATAAAGGAGTACCTGAGTTTATGCCCCTGGCTTTCAGTCTGGCGTTTCAGTCATAACACACGCTGCTGTTGCCGCACTGGCAGCCGGAGCCCTGCTCGGTTGCGAGGATCTGCTCAGAACGTTTTCTTTCTCCAACACTTCAGACTGTGTTTGACAGCGCACTAAACCAAGACAGAATAGCACCCTCTCCAAAGAAATCATATAAACTTTCAAAAATGTTTTAAAAGGTCTTATATAAGCCTTTGGGCTGTAAAATTGTTATATGTAACCTACACTGCAGCAGTGAAAATACAATGGTGTGACATTTCACACGTGCTCCGTTTTCATTTGGTCCCTGGACACCTAAAGCCACTACAGCGATACGTCAAAGAACGCGAACAACTAAAAAAGAAAAGAAGGAAAGGATTTATTCTCCTGAAACTAAACCCATGTTTGTGTAAAGCGAATGACAAGGGCCTGTTTTCCAGACACGGATTAAAGCCCAACTTTGGAACAAACGAACACTAACAATGAATCACCAAACATTCTATTTTGTCTAGCCTTAGGAATGATCGTGGACTGGAAAGGGTGCAACTCAATTACCACTGCACACGGTTACTGCTGGGAATCATGCATTACGTTGATGTGAGGGGGAGAACACGCCTCTCCCTCATTACTGGCATGCCCCCTACTGGAAACAGGTGAGAAAAGAGGTCACAGACAGCTTGATTGTTCCTGCTACCTAGCAGGAATCAATCTGATTTAATCCGTTAAAACCGTTCACTAGGGCTAAACCTTTCACTAGTATTGTGGACACTAGTGGTTTATATTATTGGTATACATGTTTCTAATAATCATGAGCAGCATCAGTGAAGTAAAAATGTATCTATTCAGTTAATTAACCAATAGTGTACAAGTACAACAAAGAGGATTTTGTGGGTTTTTATGAGACAGAGCTGCCATTTTTAAAAGTTTCAAGATAGATAAAATCAGTGAGATAAATGTTATCAGTTCAGTCTGACCAAAAAAAAGTTAGGAAACAGCATATACATACTTTAGTAAACAACAACAACAACAACAACAACAACCACCACTGTTGTAGTGCTGTAGTGTGTGTCTGTGTAGTGCTACAATCTTAACGGAGTATGTCCTGTTTTAATGTTCTCTGAAAAGGAAACTACTCCTCATTTGAAGAAAAGAAAAAAAAAGACCCCATATTTTCCCAATAAGTTACATATTCAGAGCCAGTGAAGAGCCTGAGATTTTCCGAGGAGCTTAGTTGATTTGCAGATTATCATCAAAAAGATCAGTAATGATAGAGATATTAATATGAAGAGCATGGATCATAATATATGTCTAGCTACCATAAAAAAACCTCACTAGACTCAAACTAGACACACTTCCTCCCTTAATGGGGGTTTCTCCCCTTCTAGTCACTAGATGTATGTGGAAGACCTGCAGTAGTGGTGATTGCTACTGACAAAATATCTCCAAGCTTTCATTAAAGTCAGCTACTCGTGTGTGTTTGGGAGACTCACCTAGGTAAGGGATACAGGGGGCCATTTTGAGAGACCTGATGTACTCTCGCATGCGGGTATAATTTTCTTCTTTCGATGTTAGGAAGTCCAGCTTTTCAAAAGTGGCCTTGTCCTTTCGACTGATCAGCTATTTCAAAAAGAAACAAAAAGACACATTAAATCCAGGATTATAATTAGATTTACAAAGTCAAGCCAAATCTAAACAATTAAAAAAAAGGAGTGTTGAGGTTGTACCGTAAAAATGTGAAAGTTACACTCCTGTCCAAATCATACAATACTTTAATTACCATATAATACTGTCCAAATCATACAATACTTAATTACCATCATACTTGCAATTGTTTTACATTAAGAATGTCCACATATGCCAAGATATATAAAACATGTCACATCTTTTCACATCACATCTTTTCCACCCATGTGAGATTCTTATTTGACCTTAAAAACCTTAAAGATCCTAAGTTGTCTTCCATGAAAATAAACTCATCTTTCAGCTGCATACAAAAGTGTGCACTACTGAATAGCACCACAGTGACTGAAAACTTTCCACTGGCTTTGAAAAAGGCTAACAGTTGAGGCACCGCTCCAGAGCTTCATCGTCAAGCCCACCAGTAAATATCCATAATAATGGTTTAAGAGTTAATTACGTGCTTTTAGCTGTCAGTGGAATTGGAATTGTCATTTCATCTCATGTTCACCTCCACTCCTCTGGGAGAGCATAGAGCCCTACTGGGGTTTTTGCTAACAGCTTCAGTAAGTAGTGCTTTGCTGTGGTTTGAGTCATTGTTCGAACGAGTTTAACGAGATGTTCTACTTTCCAATGTTTCACCCCTGTGCAATTCTTTGGTGTCTCCTGGTGGACTTTTTTCCAACAGGATACAAGCTAAGACATGGATGCTGGACACATTTTTGTGCTTTTTATGAGATTATTCTTTCTCTTAGATCAACAGTCATCAATCTGAGAAAAAGAAAATGTTCATAACAAAAGAATAATTCAAGGCATTGTGTGATCTTTTTACATTTAACCTCTAGACGACTGTATTATTATGGCCTGAAATTTACTGTATATTTTATTCTCTGTGTTTTATTTATCGGGGAGAAATCACACATAAAAGGATATTTTCTGAATGATGGATTATCATTCATTTATGTCAGCACAAGTTGTGACCAAGAGCATAGTCTGGCAGTAGGAAATGTTCATGTGCTATTAGCTCACCGGCTGCTGGCTTCACCCTCACTGCCTGATTTTCAGACACACTCACTATTTTACAACCTCCTGTTTCAATTAAAGCCCTCAGCAATGTCCTACTTAGCACACTCTAATCAGACTGTACTGTGCCCTTAGCACACGCTAATAAGACTGTACTGCGCCATTAGCACATGCTAAATCAAACTGTACTGTGCCCTTAGCATGCCCTAATCAGACTGTACTGCGCCCTGGCAGAAGTCAGCCTACCAGCATGTCAGCATGCCAGCTAGACTGCTTCAAACTCACCTGAAGTGTTTGAATGTACCCTCTCCTGAATTCTTTCCTAATGGCCACTGTTTTTTCATCTGCATGGCAGTTGGAAAAACTGATGCAAGCTAATGTTCATGTCAGAGGATGTAGGGGAAAGTTGTGTTTACTTAAAAAAGCAAAGAGACAGTGGGAAGAACCGTGGAAGGAAAGTTACTAGCATGGAGCTATCAATCAAAGAGCACTGACTGAATGTGAAAATAATAATATTATGACAATTCTATGAAATATGACTTAAAGTATAGGGTGTTGAACGGAGGTATTTTGCGGTTGAATACTAACAGTTATAGTTTTTCAAAGAGAAGAATATTTAAAATCCCATTATGAATGATTAACTAGATATAACACATTAATAATGATAATAATAAATTAATACACACCTCAGAGATGCCCAGTGTCCTGTGTCTGTGTGCATCATAAGTGTATACGTATGTTTTATGACTCTGGACATTTCATGTGCTTGAGTAGAAATTTTATAATGCAGAATGAAGTAAGTTAGATGAAGCTTTCTGTAAGTCTTCCGTCAGCCTTATGATACAATTCGACACAAACGCACGCACATACCTCTTGAAGAAAAATGACTTACAGCACTTACGGCAAGCAGTCCACGAGAGGCAGGAGTTTGCTCTGTACCACTTCAACTCCCCTAGTGCCTTTAAAGTCCTGACATTCATCAGCTATGACAAGTGCCAGGGCCCCCTGAGAACTCCAATGGTAGCAGTCCACATCTCTGTCTACAATTCATGATGGTAGATGGCACTCTTAGGGGTGATGTGCTTGGCTAAGGCCTATCACAACCCTGACTGTAAGAGGAAAGGACTAGGTGTCAAAAACAGACCAAAGAGCAAATAAAAGTAAGAACAGAGTGGTGAGGGCAGAGGGGTATGGAAATAGGAGCAAGGGAAAAAAGAGGAGGAACGAGGAAAAGCTAAGACAGTTGTGTAGGAGCCAGAAAGCTTGTTCTCTCCACATCTCTGCCCTTTACTGGTTTAACAGCTTCTCCAGATGGTTCAATCCATTAGATGCAGGGCCTTCATGCATCTCATACAAAATACATTTAAATGCTCTTTACTAACGTCTCTCTCATAGGTAAGTAAAACAGGCTACAGGTTTCCTAATATCAAACCAACCGAATGGAAGTATTTGCATTTCTAAAAGACTACGACTTAGTTGGTTATAGTGTTAAATCAGGTTCAGATAATACCAAGTCATCAACAAGCTATATGCTTACAGGAAACATTTGTAATGAGGCAGGATGCCGAAGCGTTGAGTGAAAAGTGAAATGTTTATTTCGATGTAGACCCCCAAGGGACGCTTACTCCCAGAGTGCCCTCGGACCCACCACGAGGAGCAGGACTAAAGAAAAGGGAACCAAGGCAAACCAGAGCAGCCCTGGGGACAACTTCCCCCAAAGATGGGGGCACACATGGGAACAGCGACGGGGACGTAGGTTAGGGATCTCCCCCCCAGCAGGATCCCTGCACCCAGTGGGGGCGCTGACCTACAGGTCCACGGATGGCCATCCGGTCCATGGCCACCCAGCAGTAGGACCCCCTGGAGTAGGGGCCTCTCGACACTGCCAGGAGACGCCTGGCTGGAGGTAACCGGAGACCCCTGGTCTGTGGGTGGCATGTGCTGTCCTGTGTTTGAGAAGCCGCCCGTCCTGGGTACCAGAGTCATAGGAGACCCTCTGTCTCCATGGGCCTCTCCTCCTCATATGAAGGGGGCTCCAGCAAGTTGATGGATCTACAGCCTACCAAGCTCACATCAGGGAGGAGGGTGCAGTGAGAACTCATAGGAACATTTCTGCTCCCCTGGTTTGCTCCACTTCCTGTTGCCTTTCTTTTTCTGTATTTCTGTAACGTGGAGCCCAAAAAGTGAGGTGGGATGCCAAAGACTAACACACACACACACACACACACACACACACACACACACACACACACACACACACACACACACACACACACAC
>JAOXYF010000016.1:6431925-6450384 GCA_028565775.1 Sternarchorhynchus goeldii
CCCCCCCCCCCCCCCCCCCCCCCCCCCCCCCCCCCCCCAGGGGACCCAACTGAAGAACACAGTCCCAACCCAATTACAACCAAACGCTCCCTGCTTTCGCCAACTTCTCTTAACTTTCATGAGTGCTATGGCAAAACACAGACATCCCTGGCAGACTCCTGTATCACTAAAGTCCCTTAGCAGGTCTAATCCCCAAACTCTGAGTTCTTGATTGCATTTAACACGCAAGAAGAAACCAAACAGGCCTCAAACCTTTTCTGCTCACGATGATGAAAAAAACCAAACAAACCCGTAAGCCACTGTTGATCACGGCCTCTCATCTACTCACACCTCTGGCCAATAATAAGCTCATCAAAATCACTCCATATATAAAGTCATGATGGAAATAAGGCATGTCTAAACAAGAACTGGGGTAGGAAAAAACATGCATATCAGATACAAGCCGTTACACACGTTTGTATCGCAAATGAGGACTAATGGGAAGGATGTGTGTGGAAAATTGCTGTTCCAGATTTGAATGGAAAAAAAATATGGTAAACCAAAGAATATATTTAAAATCATAGGTAAAACATTGCATATGGTGTGCTGTCATACATACTTGACAAGTGGGGAAAAAGAAGAAAAAGAGAGATGGAATTACAGATATAATTCCCTCAATTACAGACAGAACTACACTCTATGGGTTATAGCCAGTGGAAAATAAAACATGCACTGCATAAGCCGCACTCAGCAAAATTACAATCACTTCACAAGGCCAAATCCCCATCGTAATAAACCAAGGGCAGTTAAAAGACTTTCTTATTCATTTAATAAGAATGCAAGCAGCCCGACACAGCAGCGTATGGTAATGGTTATGTGGTACAATGGTGTCTGCTATATAAAGCCCTGTAACACAGGGCATCTCTGGCATCACTGTGCATCCTGGTGAAATTCTGCACGCCACCGTTTCTAGCCATTAAACTGCTTTTCGGGACTGGAAGATGCACTTGAGCCCAGCATCATTTTCATTGAACACGCCCTGTCCTTCAGTCCTTCCACGTGGATAAAAGAGTTCAAACATTAAAGAGATCAAAATAAACGATTACAACAACAGCATCAAAGGAATATACAGCCCTGTTAAAGTTTCTGTTAGTGGCCAAATTTAAGTCTGAGGAACGATGGAGAAATCGTCAGCGTCAGCTCTGTGAAAGCAGCCCAAGATGATTGAATTCTTTATTTCTATGACTGGCCTTGGTATGTTTAAAGGGTCTGTTCTACCTGTGTATCGAGATTTCAGTTACAAAGATCAAATGGGAGGGATAGACCACGAAAGAAGTAAATGTTAACATAACAGCCAGATGAATTACGCGTGACTACTATACAGGACAAAACCCTCCAAAAGTATGACAAAAATCCCCCCAGAACAAGCATTACTGTGGTATCATCCTATGTCACAGAGTTATCAATTCTTTGATATTAGTGTATTTTGATGTTCTTGGCTTACAAACCTAAGAGGCTTACATTTCTTCACTGCCCAAATTAAAAAAATATTCAAAACTTGTTTCTATATATTCCTCATCAGCTACCGGCAGTGTTCCTAGTCATGTAGAACAGTCGTTCTCCACCCCATTTCTGTGAGACCCACACAATTTTTATGTTTGCGTTCTTCCTTCTGTAACGCACTGATCTTTCCCTGTTCATTTTCAGCTCAGGAACATTTGAGATGTAGAGAACACATAAAAAAAAACATGCAGTGCTCAAAGCCCAAGAACTGATGTGGAGAGCCCTTTCTCCAGGGCCAACGTGGAAAACCTTTTCTCCAGGCCAGCATGGAGAGCCTTTTCTCCGGGGCCAACAGCTTTCTCCTTCAGTTAGCTTTGATTGACTTCTTTGTGGTATGATGGAAAAAAAAGATCTCTCAATTTCAACATATCTATGACATTGATCAAAGACATTTGACCAAATATTTCATGTTCTAGACAGTTTGGGATTTTTTTTTATTTTATTTTTTTATTTATTTATTTTTGGCTCAAAGAAAAAATTGAGCCGGTGAGGATGGAAGTTCTCTAGCACACAGCAAATCAGAGGTCTGACATGTTTTAAACCAAATGAACAGTAATACATTCAGCATTCAAACAATCAGGCAAAATGAGATGAATGCAAAAGTACTTTAGAGCTTTAGGGGGAGTGAGATCACCTTCATGTATCATCAGAAGTTTTTTCATAACAGTGTTCACATAAACAGCTGCTAAAGATGTGTGAATGTCCAGTGCTGCATTTACTGAAAGGCAGCACCAAGCTACAGTGATCGGGCCTTCGGCTGCTCAGACGTGGGGGGGTGGGGGGCTGGGGGGTGGGGGGCGTGCTCTTACCGCCCAGGTCTTGCTGAGTCTGAAGATGGGTGCGCTCTGCAAAGCCGAAACCACCGACACCAGGGAGTGCAGGTTGTTCAGCTCCAGAAGCTTCTGCATGGACATCCACAAGACAAACAAATGCATGAAGTTTAGCCAACTATCTACAGACATTCAGAAATGGTTTAAATGATCTCGCAAGCAATGTATAAATTCAACGAATAAAGAGAATACACAATTAGTCAATGTAATGTGAAAGAGTTTTACATCTCAAAATTAATTAAATCTAAGGGAAGAACACTTGCACATTATATACAGAAATATCAGATTTCAACTCCAATATCTTTTCCTAAACCCCCCCCCAAATTTTCCATCCTACAAATAAAGTTTAATAGAGTATTTCTCAGCACTCAGCAGACAGTCTACATTTTCGCTCTATCTGCATTCCAAAGCAAGCCTTTAAGAGCACTGTATATCTAGTACAGGTGCAGAGGGAGCTAGGTTACACCACAAACTGTGAACCATCTGGAGAGTTGTGAGGAGCAGGCTGACAATCTCTGGTTAAGTACATGAGCAGCAGGAGACCAAAAAAAAGGAAGGAAAGGATGTTTCACTCCAGCCTCTTCCATCATCGCTAACAGCAGAGATCCATCCATCTCTCTCTGTCCCATTTTCATTTGCTTGTTTTCCTCTCATTTGTACACGCATGATCTCATGATCCTGCCCCACTCTGCTCGTTCACGGCGCAGGCTGACCTCGCTGCGCCCTGCCGGCTGGTATTAGTGGACACATGCCAGGAGGGGCTTGAAGCGCCGCTCTCGCTGGTTTGGCCATTAGCTTGGCTGAAGGACGGTCGCCTGCCAGCTCACTGAAGAGAGCCTGGAGCTGCAAGGGGGCAGGGTCAAGCAAAGGACTGCATGTGATGGTCCAGGGGGCCTGGCAGGTGAGGAAGCCTGACCACGAGGAGAAGCTCTGTGGCTCGCCCTGGGTTTCACATTAGGGCAGCAAGCAGGATGATGAGATTCACAGGTGTCTGACGACCCACTGTGAAAGGGCATGTTGTTGTTTTGTGTGTGTGTGTGTGTGTGTGTGTGTGTGTGTGTGTGTGTGTGTGTGTGTGTGTGTTGGAGGGGGAGGGGAGAAACTGTCAAATAGCCTCCAGCTGAACTGAAAGGACTCCAAATCAACAAAGAAAAATGCAAATGAATACTGATAATGTCTAGAGTAAGTGGAATATCACCATAAGATATTCTGGTGTAAAAATACACCAGAACTGGCTTCTACTAAGCTTGTCTTCCAAAGCTCCATTTTGATCTTTTTAATTTACCAAAAGTTTATCATTTTGAACTGGAAATCAAACACCATTCTACATATTCATCAATTTCTAGAAATGTTCCATTAAAGTCCAGGGTGGTGATGTTACATTGACTTCCAGCATGAACAGTTAGTATTTTAGTAAGTTGAAAGAGAAAAGTAAAACAGAGTTCTGATTTTCCCCCCACTTTTTCCATCTGTGAAATTTGCATTAAATCATGTTTTCTCCACATTCACAGCATATCTGGAATGCCAACAAACAAAACAACCAAACCAGAAAAATCAATAAATAAGAAAGAAAGAAAAAACGTAATGTTGTACATTATAAAAAGTCATTTGAAAATTAGAAAACAAAGCTTGCTGATTCCTTGGAGAGGAAGTAATGCTGATTTACTCAATAGTCAATGTGGGCCAAGAACAGATGCAGGTAAAGTGGACATCAGGGACTTTTCAGGGTTCCAACTTCTAATGGATTCATTATGACTATACCTCACTGGCTTTTCTTGTTTCCTGATTCTATCGTTTTTGACAGAAATGGAAGTCTTTTGCACCCAAAAGAGGGGTAATGTTACACATACGAGCATAGACGAGATACTAACCAGGTTACGTGAACAACACAAAACAAAGCCAAAAGATCTCTTCCGGGTAACACGCTTTTTGATGCCTTATGCCCTTCATTAATAAACCATGAAATATTTTTAACCGGTTCTCAAAAAGGCTGACTGTGTGGTTAGTACCTTTGAACCGAAGTGAATCTCAGAGGCATTATGAGAAAGTTCTAGGGTTCAGAGCAATGTGTGCATGCTTTCTGTCCCACTAGAGTCTACTGAGCTCTCATTATTGCAGTCACACCACACACAGTTTGTTCCAACACAGAAACATAAAAGACAAGCACAACTGGGTAAAACCCATTGAATTTTAAGACTGGTACATGGATTAGGCCTTTCCCAAATGTACCAGGAGACCAGATGGTGCAGAATGGATACGGCTTCCCCTCAACCAAGTACAGAGCGCATTACAGCGTCGTTTAAAAGGCGCAGAGAAATTTAAGAGGCAACAAAAAAAAACCTCTCACCAAAGAGTTTCTCACCTTTGCGGTTTTGATGAAATGACTCAAAATTTCTGCTCGGATCTTCAGGGTCTGCGCCGTCAGTATCTCTCTCACCACCCAAAAACTGACCTAAACACAGGGAGAACACAAAATCTGCCACATCTCCAAATGCTACACTGTGATTTAGTTTTTTCAGACATTACACAAAGAATTTCTTTATAGGACAAACCCCAGCTTAAGAACTCTAGTTCAAGGTTGCATTCATGTTCAACTTAAACAGATGAAGATAGCTTACATGCTTTTTACAGCATATATGCAACACTGTGACTATCAGTGCTGTACGACATAGATGAGCTTTGTGTGAGCTATTGGTTGAATACTGCAGCTGAGATGCTTTCAGAACCAGCTGTGATTTCACACTGCAGCTTCAACCTCTCTCTTCCTTTCTACATCGGAATTCTATTTCTCAACTCTGTCTTGTTTAAGTTGAAGTTGGTTTTATAACAGTGAAAAAACGTTCATATATGGGCAATACCTAATCTATGGCTAATCAATTCAGGAATTTTTCATCTAATTACTTTCACAGTGGTTGAAACACTGATAAATGCATTAATTGCATTACCGTTGCACAGAAAATTGTATGCCAATAAACTATGTAAATGTCCATCATCTACTCTAGAACACAGTATAACAGCAAAGCCAATGAGGTCATTTGTATGTGCATTCCACATCAAACATTTAAGATAAATTATTGATTTAGAACTAAATAGTTTACTTTCTGGAAGCAAATTTCAGATGTATTAAACCACAGTGAGACAATAAAGAACAACTGCTGTTAACAAAAGTCACTCTGTGTAGTCAACAAAACGTCTCGTGTTTAAGATATGGATAATGTGCACCTGACCAGCTTGCAGGCCAACCAAATCAAACTCAGTAAATGAGAAAGACAGGACGCAAATAAAGTTCCAACTGACTTGTTTAAATGAGCTTTAAACCAAAAGAAAGGATGTCTCTTCTATATTGGTACACATGGGGTTACGTATCCGGACAGGCCCAAGTAATTCCATGCACAGACAAATAGAAGAAACTGGCTTTATCCATGAAAGTTAACAACATTTCCCCAAAGACTGAGCAAATTAACAACCGACAAGCCCAGTGTGTGTTAGAAAATACTCTTGATAAGACATAGTAAGTCTAATATCCATCAGGTTGCACATCAAGCCTAGGCTGGGCACTTGCAGAAGCAAAACAGTCAAAAGTCACACAACAAAAGTCCGGTGATCTTTTCCAAGCTGTTCACTGCAGAGGAAGAGCTGCTGTGGTCATGGCTCCAGTGTCTGTTTACACTGGCGCGTTCACCTTTCATTAATATGATGCTAGCGCACCATCCTCGCTAAAACGACAGCAACGGCCCACAGCGGGAGGCTTTTTATGGTAGAGGGTATGCCAGAATGACATCGGACATATTCTTGAGTAAGTACTGCTGCAATTCTCTGAACGGAAAGCACTGTAAATCCGATTTACAGCCTGAAGAATGAGATATATGGCATTTCTGACCCTGAATGCAATCCTTCATACACAGGTCTGCAAAAATAAGAAACACTATGTAGGAAATGTCAGCAGGCCAAAAGCAAACATTAGAGACCCTCTATACTGAAAGGCAGCATTGACAGTGGTGTGACCAGCTGCCTGACTGATGGTGAGCACAATTTCACCACAAGCCCTTCTGCTATTAATGAGCTTGTAAATAATTTGAAAACGTCCTTCCAAGTGAGACTACCAATAAAATGTCAAATGGATCCTGTTATAAAAAAAGCAGGAAAACCCAACTGTAACTGTTGAGTTCACTTTTCATGCTCCCTGAAGCAAACATATTTAATTTGGTCAAATTAAGGATTTAAGATGCATTAATTGAAAGGCATAATCTTAGACATGACTCTCTTCCAGAAATCCCAAATTCATTAGTGCAATTAGACATTAATAATCATGTGTCACTCTGAATTATGCAATCAGAGACACAGAAACGGCGTTTGTGAAGTGTTTGAAAAGTGAAAAGGTTTCTCATTCTAATGTTCTGCGACATTTCAGATTTGGGAAAGGAGAAATCAGTTCCATGAATAGTCACTCCAACACTCTTACTTTGACATTTCTGAGGACGTGCCCCAGTCAGAAAAACAGCCAGGACAAAATAAGGAACTGTTAAGAGTGTCAGCTGATGTCAGCACACTTTCAAGGGGAAAATGGAGGAATATAAATTACTAACAGAGTGTAACTAACACACTAACACAAGTGGAACTGAAACAGCTTTGATGAGGAAATGCCAAATTGGCAATTTCAGTGGGTTCTTGCTAAAGTACAATGTCAGAGATCAGTGGAAAAGAACCACAGCAGGAAAGATAATTACCCAAACTGCTAATAGAAGATCTCAAAACAACCAGATCAAGAGCTGGCCTAGTCCCCATAGGTGTGACTTACACATTTCCTGGCGATAGTGATCCAGCGCTAACTAGGGTTAACAAACATCTATCTGTAATGATGCAAATGCAAGTTCTGCATGATTCCACTCTATACTAGGTATCCAGCAGTCTACTAAATGCACAGGCTAGTTATAAAAGCCAAGGGAAGGGTTTTCAGCTTCTGGAACCAAGCTAGACTTCTTAGGTTACCAGCACTCAAAGTTTTTACAAGCTCAAGGTTTTCATAAAAGTCTTCCAAGAAGTAGGTTAAGAGTGCAGTGGGCTTGAGACAGATGGCACAAAGATTAAGCAGCATGCTGCTGGCCGAGAGAGTCTCCTCATGGCCTCACCTGGTTGAACCTTCTCGTGAAGGCCACCACGTTGGGCGCAAGGCTGTGCTTCTCCTTCTTGTTCCATCCACAGCTGGCCAGCTCCTGAAAAACAAGCAAACCAAAACAAAGATTTACTCCAAAACTCTAAAACTGGGATAAAATATAAAGCATCTAATGCAGCAGATTAATTTTCAGTGGGAATTATATTTGTATTATATTCACTTCTGATGTTTCTAAGCATCATCAGGCAAAGGAGGCCCTATGCTTTCATGAAATTTGAGAATGACATGTGCTGGATGCAATAAATGCAGTAGAACCCATGTTTTTCCATAGTAAAATGCATCATCTCAAAATGGAAGATGTGATTCCATGGTTCCCGTCCTTGGTGGCAGCCTATGAATCGGTGTCCTTTTCAGTCAGGATTTATTCATATTATTCGCGCTGTCTACTCTCACAAAGCAGAACATTCCTTATCATAAGCTGATAAAGAGCTCAGCTGACGCCACGTTTTCAGTTCACTGTGAGACGTCCCAATTTTTATAGAATATTTTCCAAGCAATAGAACATTTTATGGTTTGTAGACCTTTGATAGATAGCTCAGGATCTCATAAGGTATGGCAATTCTGCATGTTACAGTTCAGACTGAGGAAACAGGCAGCTGGAAACATTTAGAAGTGTTTAAGTCGTGGTTTTGCAATCCAGAGTTTCCACGTGGGTAAACAAATCTCTTTGCATATTGGTTCTCATTACCAAAAATATTCCTGTCTTTTTTGCCGAGTCACCATTTTAGGCCACACAAGTTGATTCATGATTTGGTGCTTTAGTACAGTCTCAATGAAATGGCTGAAGGGAGGCAGCTCCATCTTAATTTCATGTGAAGTTTCCAGACTATATATGCAATTAATTATTTTGGCATATTCCATTAACCATGTTAATTTTTTTTTTACTTAAATCAGTGTACTTTAAATTAATTGATTCAAAATGAATTTCCCGTTTCATTTCATGTTTTGTGAAGTCTCCGTGCCATTGTGATGGCGAATTCCAGTGTGACCTAGAAAACGTTCTACACACAACGAGCTTTCTGTGAACTATGTGAGTGTGCATCTAAAAGTGATCTGCTATCTCATATACATTCATATGTTTAAAGAGTCCTTTTATGGCGAAGGGCATAAGGTTGGACTGAACATTTTGTCTTATTACAGGAGATGTTCGTTTGACCCAGTCAAGGTCAGCTACGTCCTCGTTTATAGCTGGACTACGAGGTATGCAGCTGAAATGTTAGTGGAGGAAAATGTACAAGGCGAAGCATGAGCGCGATGTTAACATAGGGTCTCAAGAGGCGGATGAAACCACATTCGCTGTCAAATACGTCAGGGGAAGAAGGCCTGCCTGAAAGGAACAAGGCTATACTATCCTGATTTAGGATTTAGACAGGTCAAAGTCAGCACTTTTAATATTAGCTCTAGTTTCCAGGAGGGGCCGCCAGCATACGTTAATGAATTCAGAGGGCTCGACAGTATAGTCAACAAGACGTCTCATTCGACAACTTCGTTTGGACAGATTTAAAGAGGCAGATCGAATGAGACTAGGGGAGACACACTGTATGGGTGGCACATGTTTATGTTCACTGCTATTCTGCAAAGCTCCCTGAACGCGGCCTGAAACTACTTTGGGCAGGAAAACGACTTTTCGGCCGTAAAACTGCTGGCAATGGACTGTCTTTCAAGCAAACAAACATGACAGCTCCTAGCTGTAAATACTCTGGAAAATCATATTTGTCTATGACTGATGAAGCTCCAGGGTACAAGGGGGTGATCTCTGTCTTTTCACAATCTCCGCTGCAGCCACTTTGGAACAGTTTGGAACAGCGTCCAAGCGTCCCGTCGCGAGTGCCTACAAGCCATGAACACGCTCTCCCCTGGTGGCGCGTGTGCCAGCGTCACGGCGATGGGGCTCGGCATGGACGAGCATGTGGAAACAGAGCGGTGTGAATAAGAGCCCTGGGGACAGCAATGTTTGAGCCTTTGAACCAGGACGCTCGAACCTGGTCGTGCAACGGAATTAATGCAGCAGAGATCAGAGAAGAAAACCCCATACACTGTATAGCTTCTTCCTGGTAAAAGGCGCTTTGAAAACATGCTGTTTCTACCCATGTTATATCGTTTTGGAGGTGTGCCTAAGAGTAACTAAGGAAAGTGTCAAAAAAGACATAAAAGCAAGAAAAGAGTAAAAACAGAAATGTAGCCCCATGACATACGGCAGTTCACAGTTGTTTCTAGTCCGCTTAATTATGGGCATCTGGAAAACAAGTCAACCGTGTACTATCATTCTTAAATAACGCTAACATTAGTCAGCCTCATTGCAAATCCAAACACTGCGCGAAGAGAACCATTTAGATTCACCCTCACTCAGTAATTCAAATATGAGAACAGCGCATCCCGTCTGCTTCTCTCAGATGGGACGAGCCATGTGAGACCATAAACAGACAGAGGAAAGGGCTTGATTACCAGGCTATGCTAAACATAGTCAGACTCACAAAGGAGAGAAAGAAGCCCAAGCGTGGAGTAGATAACATTTGAGCATGACATCATTGCCGGAAAAGACCGTCTGGAAAGACTTGGCAGGCAGTGCAAGCTCTTAATTACTGATCCTTTACAAGACAAAACCAAGATACTGGTCCCCCCCCATACTGCTCGTTAAACTCCGCTGCAAGGATAAATATCCAAACTAAAATCATTTTTGCTAAGTGTAATCCTATAAATGTTAAACATACACCCACTGTAGCAAGAAATGATGCTTTTATTGTTAATTCCATCTTCTCCAGCCTATATCACTCAGTTTAATTGTCTGTAAAGATTTGTAGAGTTAAATTCACCAGAGATAACTAATAAATAATAATAAAAAAAACATATTTCAATGCTATATCAGGGTTTACATAATAAAATTTAGAAAATATTTTGCAGTTCATATGCAGTAAGAGTAAACCAAATCCATTATCTTCATCACAAAGCCTTAGCCTTCATCACAGCCTGGTGTTACGAGGTACCTTGTAAACCTCCTATATTTAGTGCAGCCACAAGAACTCCGAGAGCCTGTAGCTGTATGCAGAATGCTGGCAGTGATGCCTGCAGTAAAGCCTGGAACACTGGTAGGAACGGTGGTAGGAACAGTGGTAGGAACGGTGGTAGGAACGGTGGTAGGAACGGTGGTAGGAATGGTGGTAGGAACACCAGCCACACCAGAGCACGAGGACACAACTGAACCTGCCGTATGAATCTGGCCTCACTATCGCTGACGCCGAGTCAGTAAGAACAAAAAAAGGGGGGGGGGCCTGCTTCACTTCCAAACCCTCAGTCTCATTTCACAGAACACCAGTGCTGGGAGAGCAGAGAAAGCCGTCATTCGTATCCGGTACCTTACCTCCGGCTGGATGGCTTTGAATACAGGAGCATCCATCAAAGTGATCTGGCCCTTTTGAAAAAAGAAAAAGAGGTCAGTGTTTTACAATTGACTGAAATTAATACCACATGTTGCTTGTACTATCTGAAAGATGCAGTGCAGTGTTTTCTGTAGTTCAAAGTGTTCCGGAGTTGGGACAAATAATCACCCCAACTTACTGCTTGGTTCTAATGTGAATTTAGGGTACTGGATTTAACTTCTGTTAAACTCATTTATTTACCAAGTTTAAACTCAGCTGCAGTAATACCAATAAACACAACCCAGGTGTTAATGTCATAAGGCGATGCAGATAGCACACACGCATTATTTGCATATGCATGTGAGCATGTGTGTGAGAGAGAGTGCATGCGTGTGTGCATGTCATGTGTGTTATCTAAAAGATCGAAATCTCTGCCACACATTCCACCACTCACAGCGAACTCCTCAGGCGTCACTCTGAGCACGTCGAACACCACCGCGTCATAACTCTTGGCTGAGTCCAAGCTCCGCCCATCCAGAGACTCAGAGCTGCTGCTGTCCTGCAGATGCACAGAAGCAAGATGCACAGGAAACGCAACGTGAAGAGCGTGCACACAACAGAAGTGCAGATGGTGCCTGCACACAGTTAATCACAGCTCACCCAGCGATGTCTTCATCAGGGAGTTAAGTATATGGGTAACAGTGCCCAGCAGGTGAAATATATGGTTGTTAGAAGGAAAATGTCATTGTCACGAACAGTCTGCAGGCCCTTTCAACACCTTTGAAAGGGCTGAACACCTGGTTTTTGGATGTGTGCGTCATGTGGTTGTAAATCAGGCTGCAAAATAAGAATCTGCAATGGAGGCTTGTACAAACCCTCTGACCGGTTCAGCGTGGATCGTGAACACTTTATCAATTTAACTACTGCTGTCCGTCAGCATTACCCTTATGTATCATGTAATATACTGGAAAGGCAGATCTCTATGTCTGTACAGTGCATCCATGATTTTATTGATTACTGCAATATGTAGTTAGTGGTGTTCTTCCAGTAATATAATGAAATCCATTTTTTGGATCTCATATCCAAGGGTAAAAATAGACTCTAGGTTAGAGGGATATGGATAAGATACTCAGGCACCATGAAATAGAATAGTCTTTTGAAGGCACATCATCTCTATGACTATGAAGAGTCTCTAAAGCTCTCCACATTATTACTGACTATTATCCTCTTCGCACACACCTTCCATTCGTTCAGCAATCGTTCATTTAGTCCTCTCGGTTTTCACACATTCATTTCAGTTCTTCAGCTCTCATAGAGCGGACTGTAAGAGACACGTGACACGACATTCGTGACACGACATTCATGAAACGACATTCGAGCATCTCTCCTACACGCGAAGCAGCGTGCGATGGGCAGCCATAACCAGACCGTACAGTGCACAGAGCGGAGATGAAAATCCCTCGCAACACTTCGTTATATGCAATATTGCGGAGCAAATAAAATAGATGTGCTTGCGTGCGCATTTGTGTGGAATGAGAAGCGATTCATAAGCGTAACCGCACCAGCTCTAGCCGCTTAACCGATATGTCGTCAAACGTAGCGTGAGTGCTGCAATGCGAGCGCTTCTCCAGCTGTCAAGACTGATACGGTTGTCCACGAGAGCTGTCGCTTCAGTCAAACTACCGCAGCGGTATCCAGAAGCAAAATAAAATCATCTTGAATATTCCTCAAATTAAACTCACAACAAAATGTACTCTACGGATAGCTTCCACTTAAAACAGCCCCTTTAAGGTCACTGAGTATGAGAAGTACCATAACGCAGGTTTCTGTACGCTCTGTTATTACAGCTGATGGGTGGGCTAATGGGAGCTATTCTAAAGCAAAGGAGAGGCAATGCATTAAATTAGGTTACCCAGGCACTCCATGATAAAAAAAAATGACATTATGAAAGCTGTACTTATGCTTAAAATATTATATTTGAAATAGGCTGTTTTAAAACGTGTAAGGACTGAAACACTAGTGGAAACTCAATGACTGTCAGGCGTACCATGTGCACAATTACCTGGGTAGTGGCGGAGGTGATGCTGACGTTGGCAGAGAGCCCATTCCTCCTGTACATGCTCTCAGTCAGATGAAGAGACCCAGCTCACAGCAGACCTCAGCTGCTCACTATCCCACACGACCTCTCAGCCATCTCTGGAACCACAACAAAAACCCCCACAAAATTTTAGTTGAATAAATAATCAATATATGAATTAAATATTTTTTGTATACACATCAGATATTAAATTCATATGAGTACTGTCTTAATACTTCTTAGTGTGCACCTTATTTTTATGGTTAGGGTTCCTAGAATTCAGCCTGTACTCCGCACTGTGAAATACTAAAAAAGAAAGGGAAAAAGCGCAAATATATGCAATGCTTAAGATGTCCAGCAGAGGGAGGGCTTCTCCACCAGAGCAGGCTCTGTCCTTTCTCCTCACGCCTCTTCCATCCTAATGCGCCTGCCCTACATTCAGCGCATCGGCCATTTCTCATTCCAGTGTACCAAGTCTCGTTTCCATCATCACCACGATGCCGTGCTGATCTGCCGCTTTCTCAGTCACTCTCGCGTAACGCTATTCACCGCGACGGAGCTGTGGAAAATCAACGGCAATTTGGCTGGCGAATGAGCCGAGAGCACGAAAACGGGGAGCAATCTCGCTGTAGCATAGTGCGGTCGAGTACAGAGACGCTCGAAATATACGCAAATTCTGCAGTTTTTGTTGTAAAATCCCCTCCGTTACTCTCTGCACTTCTCGTTACCAGACGCCGCCAAGGAAGAAAGTAGCGGGAAAAAAGATGAGCGGAGCGTATCTCCCTCGCGAGGCGGAAGAGCCGCCTCAGCATTGCAAAAAGGGGAATTTTGATGCTAGAGAGAGTGAAACAGAGAGTCCATGTACTACAGACCCAGAAACCTAGCGAGAAACGTGTCTGTGTGCCATGAATAGAAGGAGCTTTATCACCGTGTTCTTCATTCAGTAATGTGTTCCATTTCATTAAAAGGTACATCTCCATCTGACATGCTCGGCCACCTAACTAGTGCATAATGCATTTTTAGCTTTAACAGTAGTATTAAGACATTCAGAAGTAACTGTATAAATGAATATATAAACTGTATAATTCTGTAATTAACAGTACATTATCAAGGATGACAATATTAGTCTCACACACATGCTAGTTACTATGTAGCCTCAGTCTCCATAGGTCAGTCTTTCAAGTCTTATGGTCAATGGAGACTCTGTAAAAATAAAACTGTAATAAAAAAAACCACAATATTCTTATAACCATAACAAAGCTCATCTAATGAAGCACTACTCCAAAAACATGGGGATCTTTTACAATAGGGAGGGCCTCATTTGCATTTGGAGAAGAGAATGAAAATGGTGCAATGCAAGTGAGACCCCTTACAGCTGGCACTTTAAAATTTTCTAGATTCAGAGGTGGAGGAAGGTACTGCCCTACACACACAGGGGAAGGTACTGCCCTACACACACAGGGGAAGGTACTGCCCTACACACACAGGGGAAGGCTGCATGGGGCACTAGGGTTCCCTTTCAGTCTCAACCACACGCAGATTAGAAACACTTGAGCTTCTCTGCTTTTTCGCTGTTGTTTACCTGCCACCATATCATTTCTATTGGTTTGTCGAAGGGAAAGCTGCGAGTTTGATTATGCCTCAGTCACTGGAATTTGGCAATTCCACTCTACAATATCCCTTCTGGCATTACAGTTGGTCCTACTACACACTTTGATAAGTTTATCCCAGCCATCACGTGGTGAAACAGCTGGACTCTTCCGTCTCTGTTAACGCCTCTGTTCTTTTAAATGGTGGGTCCAGTTATAAGACACTTAAAAATGAATAATACTAAACTGTAAATACATTTAAGTGACATCAAACACACGCAGTATCCAGCCAACAACACAACACAAGAGATGAACCCGAGTGATGGAGCAGTACATTCAGGAGGCCTCAGCCTAAATGGAAAAATACCCACATCCCTTCCCTATCATTCCTGCTGTCCTTGAACCGAGGAGCTCAGTATTATACTACACTAGATATGAACAGCGTCTAGAACCTCATGAGTGTGAACATCAGGTACAGCTCAGCTTGAAACAGTGTGCTTCAAGTCCAATGGCAGACAATCTTCCAGACTTTTTTCTGTCCTGGCTCCAAGATGGTGGAATGAACTTCCACCGATTGTTCGGACTGCAGAATCCCTTGCAGCCTTCAAACGCAGACTAAAGACTATTGGCAGAGTATCTCAATGACCACTGATGCTGCACTGTCACATCTTTTTTCAGTGCCGATTAACTTAAATTCTAGTACCTATTTGTTACTGCATTTGTTACTCTATTTGTTTAATAGAACTCATACAAGGAATTGTATTCTAGCAGTGATCTAGATCAAATGTCTAGTGATCTCTAACCTACTTACTGGCTAGGATGCATTCTGTGAGTCAACAACAAAACACTATAACGTAAATGCATTCAGCATTATTCTGACCCTAATGGTTCCCTTTTATGGCCCAACAACGGCCTCTTCTGTTTTTCAGGTATTGTCCAACAAGGTACTTCAGGATTATTTGGGTAGATCTGCTGTTGTTTACCATGACAACATTCACTCCTCATTGCTCCAGCCCCACCCTTGTGCCCCGGCTCCAGCATGCCCTTGGTGATGGTGGTATTGGGTATATAAGTGTGTGTGTGTGTCAGCCACTCCCATGATCCCTAATCATCATTCTCACACGTTCTTCATTCATTATCACTCCTATTTAAACCCCACAGGTGCCTGAGGTCCGTGCTTGCTGGGTCCCTCGTGTAGCAGAGATTTTGTAAGCCTTCTTCTGTTTATTAAACCGTTTTTTTTTTGTCATTTGCATTCTGCAAACAATCATTTTGTATTTTCTACTACCATTTTGCTCCTGCTTCGAAAATGTCACATTTATGTAATGAACTTGTGCAATCACCTGCAATGCAACAACAAAGTGAGCAGCCTTTGTTCCACAGGTCAGAGTGCTGCACTGGTCTTATCTTAAACTGTGGGAGTGACTCCCTGTGTACAGGCTCTGCCCCATGCCTGCTTCACTCTGTTACACTTACCCATTTTGGATCTTCACATGGCTGGTTTTCACATGGCTTGCGTCCACACGGTAATTCTGCTCAGGCCTTCAGGCCAGTGTGCTCACTTTGAGGAGTCCCTCAGCAGCACTGCGAGATAAACAGACAGAAAACATGAGGTGGCCACAAAATGCTTACAGTCTTGAATTAAACATAAAATGGACTTATATTAGCACAAGACTTCTAAGAGCCCATTGCCTTTAGAGTCTATGATCAGTGTGAAAAAAAGGATCCTGCACATCGCTAAGGCAACACAGAGCGTATTAGAATGGTCTCCTGTCTGAGTTGCAGACACCTCATTGGCTGCACTGCTCCTCTATCTGAGGTGCAGGCACCTCATTGGCTGCATTGACAGGTACTGATTTAAAATGGAGTGAAACTCAACTGCTCATTTTCCAAACTGATGCAATTTTTTTTTTAATCCTGTTAAAAAAAAACAAACAAAATAAAACAAACAAACAAACAAACAAACAAAAAAACACCTCGTGAAACTATGGGTGGTCACTATCAAATATTATACAAAAATAGACGATGAGTTTGAGCTCGTGTTTATTGTATGCACCATGGCGACTGTGGCAAGGAATAACAATCACACCCTCAATGTTATTACACTGCAAGATTTTAACAGCATGTACTGAAGTTCTAAACATACATGAATGGGATTTTTAAATAAAATGCAACAGTCTCACTGTATATATTTTGTTTAGCTTATTTTATAAAACTTAGGTTGGTTTTATGTGCTTATGGACCTATTAGATGGTGTGAAAGTGAGAACAGGTAGGAAAGCACATGAGTCTAAGGTGTAGGAATATATGATTTTAATGGACCTTTTCTTACTATAAAATGTGGGTGGGAATGACATGCTAGATGAATGTCTTTCATGTCTCCTTCCAGAAAAGCTAAGTAACTGATAACTTGATACAGCATTGTGTCCATACTACACAATCAGAACAGTAATAATTTAGATTATATATGCATCATATTTACTATTTTTCTAATTCATATATTATACATTTTGCTGCTAACAGTGGCACTGTTTTGCATATTTCACTGTAGCAACAAATATTAGACCACTAATGTTCAGGCCTAAATACTGTGCCTGTTATCATTGAGAATACACACACACACACACCATCCCCCACACAGAATCGTGCTACTGTACACGTGCTCATAAATTCAAGCAGATGTCAGCAAGCAGACTGGAAGTGGATGCAAAGACAGAAAAGGTGGAATGTGCTGTTGCAGTCCTATGAGTGCCTGCGGAGATGCTGTGTGTAAACAGGGAGGGGGGGGGGGGTTGCACAGCACCATCGTTGAGCAACTTGGTCACTGTCTGCTGGACATCTCAAGAGACACAGCGGAGACACACCACGACAGCATGGAGGACTTCCTGGAAAACCCCAGATGTAGAGCAGCTGGACCAGGAGCAGGATGGCTGCTCCCTGGCTGTGGAGAGAAACTGCAGCTTTCCAAGCGCAGCGCCCTCTGCTGTCCTGACTGAGAATGCCGACATGCTGAACATCATCTACGAACTGGAGATGATGGCCAGGATGCCCACAGCTGGATGTCCACAGCTTCCCTTTCAGCTACTTGGCAATGCAAATACATGCCGACAGTGTTCAGTAAAACTGCAGGAGAAATTTCACTGTAGGAGGATTAGCATATATCTTTTTTTTTTTTTTTTTACACACAAAACTTAGGAAGCTCTTACAGCTGAACAACAGAAATGAAGAAAATAGCTGTGTATCACAATGTTTTTTACTCCGTAAAAACCTGAACATTTGGAGGGGGGGGGGTATGAATTGCCCTGAGTGAAATTCACATTCACCCAAAGCTTTTGTCCTGAACGTCAACCCTGACTCTTCCATAAATGAGGGCTGTGTGTTTAGGTCCCCTGCGCATTCACAGGTGCGATTCGTGCACCGTTTCAACTCGAAGACAGACTGAACACCAACTGAGACGTCAATGGTTTCTGTAGCAACAAAAAGCTCTGTGAGACATCCATATACTTTTTTTTAAAATCATAATCGGTTGCAAAGCAAAGGCTGCCTACAGGCAGCAAGCAAACTCATTATACTCTGGTTTGACTTTGCTGTACTGCCTAATGCATAATCACAGTCTTTAACTATAGCCGAACAATTTCACAGACTGTTTTCTGCACAAAAGCATAATTTAATTTTTTAATATATATTTTTTACAGTTATTCAAATACTTTAAAGAAACAAGGGCCTAGAATAATCTATAATGTCACTTCAATTTTATTACATTTATTACACCACTATATAAAATGTATATATCACCTTCCTTGACTCATATATGAACTTAAGTGACATCCCATTCCTAATCCATAGGGTTCAATTTGACGTTGGTCCACCCTTTGCAGCTAGAACAGCTTCAA
>JAOXYF010000016.1:6456378-6479530 GCA_028565775.1 Sternarchorhynchus goeldii
GAAATCTGCAATTTCTTCATGAAACCACTATATTTCGACATTGCTCAAGCCTGACTTTAGCTCAATCCTCACTGTTTTTTAGCAAGCGCTACTTTTTTCACATTTTTATCATGAATATGCTTTTGCAAAATACACATAAACGATGTGTTTAATAATAAACTACAGAGTGGCTGGCACACTTAAAATAACAAGTCTAGCAAGATATCAAAAGCTAAATGAATAGTCCAAGCTATAATTCACTATATGAAGAGGTAGCTTCCACTGTCCGAAGCTGTCTGATTGTCCCATTTCCTTACGACTTGCTACAATTTCTTCCAGTCAAAACTGCATATAACATTTCCTCTGCTACTGCATTTTAGCTCCATAAATCCTCAAAGGATGATTACAAAAATACATGATAGACGAAGCAAAAAACAAAAACAAACAAAAAAAAACAAACCAAAAGAAAGAACATTGATTAATAAACATGTATAGATAAATCTAACAGAATGTACTGATACTTGCTCAAATAACAATAAGATGATTCTGAAAAAGGATACATCAGTGAAGTCAACATTATTGGTGGCAAGGCACAGATTGAACCATAACTTAGATGCTTTACCAAACAATCACCTTTTCTAAATCTTTCTATTTCTTCTCCACAGAAACCATCATACCCAACACTCAGAGCCTTTTCACCACTACCTTTGCAACTGTAACACACTTTTATGGCTTAAGTCATGTTTACCTTTTTACTACAGACAACTAAGTTGTTTCTCTGTTGGGGCACAGTTAAAAGAACGCCATTCTACTCCATGAGGGGGAAGGGGGTTGGGCAATTTAAAATCAAAATCCTTTCATGATCATAAGAGATCCTTTATGAGCAGGAGTTTGAACACTGAGGCAGAGAACAGTTGTTTTCACATATTCCACAGATTGGTTTGTTCTTGATATTTTGGGTTGCTGTCTCTACTTGACTGTGCTACATGCATAACCAACACTATACGGTTTTTGGTTTCCTCTTTGGTTAGTGGCCAAAAATGTGTTGGGGGGGGGGGTGTTTGCTAATAAACTAAAGGTTTATCCAGGCATGCTGTTTTATTTCCACCAGAATTTCTACAGCCCTCTGTTAGTATTAACATTTAAAAACACATTAGTTTATGTATCTGCATTTTTGGCTCTCGTTATTTGTAATCTTTACTTCCCTAGAAAACTGCCCTGCAGGGATCATATAAATGATGACACTATTTCAGATGACTTGGCTCAGTGTTCAATAATGCCACAGGCATAGTCAAAGCTCAATAGCAAAATAAAAGTAGCATCAGCATTACAATTAAAATAAAATTAGGAAATACATTTTCAGTAAAGAAAGGGCAGAATCCCACTGAGAATCAACTATCTGTGAAAGGCTGTAATTTTTGTTCAGTGCAGAAACTCAACTTGGAACACCAACCTTAGTGAAACAAAAGGTTTCCTTGATAGAATTGTAAATGATATTTATAAAAGTATGTCTTTATAAAGCAACTATGGAACACAAGCACCATTCGAAAAAAAAAGTAAGGTAAACTAACTATTGTTTAAAAAAAACCAAAAATATACATAAGATGTGGCATTATAAGGAATGCTGTAGATTGGCGGGCAGGGGAGGGGGGAGGGGGGGTTAACCACACTTTACATAAAGGCCAATCACCACCCATCACTCCAGGATAAGTGCTATATGTTGCCAGATAAATACCCCAATATAACAGATTTTATAACATATGTCTTTTTGAACAGAAAATAAGAGAGAGTGGTATGCAGTGAGCAGGCATTCCATGAACTGGAAGACAAGCGTGTTTCAGCCTGTTATAAGCATCAATCCTTACAGATTTCATGTTATAGGAAAAAAATTTGGCAGCGAAAATTTGGAGGACCAAAAATTGAGAGCAATAATAATTACTCGTTTAGTAAGAAAAACGGCTATGCATCGCTCGTCACTTACACACATCACAACTTGGTTGCTCAGTGGACCTTTGAGAACCTAATAGACGATGCACAATGCTAGAGCCCTCCTGGTAATATCTGCACACATGTGTCAGAAAACATTTCAGTGATCACTGAACATGGGGGCTTGTAGTTACTGATTACAGTAACCTCCACAATCAGACATTGGACAAAACCACTACAGGGGACTTTTGATCAAACATATCTCTCATATATATATAATTGATGTAACTATTGACAAAGAAATGCCACACTCCTGATTACCGTCACACAAATATAATTCTCATTCACACAAGTAAGCATTTCAAACTCATGACTTAATTTTCAACCAATGACAAATGCCACCACGCATTAATAACAAAATTAACAGTAAGACCTAGGCTAAATGTTAGCTAACTTCACTGCTGTTTTCCTGTCTGTGCACACAGCCTTGTTTACACAGGAAAACCACTTTAGCCCAATTTAAACAGCCTGGTCTTGCTGTTGTTTTAACAGTTAACTCACTGCTTCTTACACTTTTTTAGAAACCACAACCAAAGAATTTCATTAATTTATGGGACATGTTATAGAAGCTTCTCTTGGTGCTGTTCAGTCTCACACCAAAATATCTGTAAACACATGTGCTGTGAATCAGACTAGCTAATGATGATAATCATTAGTTACTTTCATAGTATTAGATATTGGTGAATGAATCTAAAACAGTATTAGATACATTCACCATGTTCACTGGTAAATCTGAAAATCACTTGCAAGTTATGAGTGTGCGTGTAAATGTATGTTGATGCCTACATATCAAGACTGCAAGTTAATAGGAAAGAGGTGCATTCTCTATCTGAGTATGGTGGGACGATTTCTTTCCACACCATCCTTGCACACTTCCCCTTACACCTCAGCTTGCTTGGGTTTTACATACAAGCTACTTTGGGATGAAATTTAAAAAAAAAAAAAAAGTACAATATAAATAAAGGTGAACTAAAACTCAGCACCTGAATCGCACTTATCATGCCCCTTTTAAAAAATCTGTATGACTGCTGAAAAAGTGGCCATTATCTTTGAATCAGGGCAACCCCTTATGTAAGCATCACAACACAGGAAATCTAGAACCTCTCTCAAATATAAATCCAATCTTAAACTGCAAAGCCTTTTCTATCGTCTGGTAGAACATAAATTTCTGCATCCTGTAAAGAGAAACTAAAAAATAAAATAAAAACTGCCGGCTTGTTTTCCAACAGAGCAGAAAAATGGACGGAAGTCTTCCTCATACCCGTGTTGCCCAAAGGTTACGCAACTACAAGAAAAAAAATGTCCAAGCCAGCAGTTTCAGAAAACAGTTTAGTTCTTCGCAAGGAGAGAAGTTTGTGTTCTACCGCTACAGTTCAAAACTTTTAAAGGCAACAAAAGATTTTACTCTCAAGAACTGTCTATGTGCCTAACAAGATTTCTGCAAAGTTCTAGCTACAGGGTTTGTGGTGGTGGGGGCACATATAGTCCATAGACCTCACAGGGTAAAGTATTGAAGGGCTTCAAATGAACAACCACCTTAAACTTGATTAATCAAGGCTGGATACACACTACCAGATCCATTCAGGGTGAAAAGTGGTCAACTGCAGATCAAACAAAGCAAAATCTCAATTCAAAGTCATATCTGTGAGGCATTGTGAAGATTTACCTAGAAAAATTTTACCTACAAAGAACGTAAAAATATTGCATGATATTTCATAACCAAAAGTAGATAAAAAATAAAAATATACGAAACTTTACTGAATTCCTGATCAAAGTAATATTTTACCTCTGATACAACCATAGACTGATCTAGAACACACTGAACACTTGAGGAGCTGGTTTTCTGAGCTGATATAGTTTCAGATTATACTTTCAGTGAAGAATCTGGTACAGCACTGTAAGAATAGTCTGTGCCTGTAAAACCAAAAATATGTTTTAAATGAATAACAAACGTAGATGGCAAAGACGAGAAAAATCATAATATGTAACTCTAAAATTTATAATGAAATAGTATACTAAATTACTTCTATTAAAACATCTCTGCAGGTATATAACAAAAACGGAGTTTTGTTTAGCTTCAGCCTAAAAATCAGTTGTTTGATATTTACTTTCCCCTTTAGGAATACTCTAAATACAAAACTTAGTCCAAGCTGATAAAAAAAGAAGCAAAGCTATGCTTATATATCATGTTATTCTGTGATAAATCCCCTATTATCAATGCACCTGGCTGCATTTCACAGGCAAACTACTCCCTATTTTTACCACCGTTTTAAGCACCTTTTTCAAAAACATACATAACCTCTCTACAAACAAAAAACAACCGCCCCCCTCCCAAAAAAAAAAATCTGTTTAAATTTCTTAAAATCTCTAAGGAATATTTTACGGTAGTACCAAGGCTTTGTGTAGAGATGTTTTGTGCCAGGAGTTTGCTATGTGAAATATTTAAATGCTATGACAAACATGTTTAAAAGAGGCTTCTTTACTTCCTTGCAGGTTCTTGACTATGAGGTAGAACCCGGTTGAAGTTGAGGAAAAGCTTAAAATACTGTCTGTTATGAGTATGTTACGTTGTATGATGAGGTATTGAATGGATGTGTCACACAAAGCTTTTGCACTGGCAGATAAAACCAATCCATTTGAATTATGGCCTTACTTGAGACCACATGTGCAAAAACAGGTCAGGTAAAAGCATGATATGACAAACATCTTATCTGAGCTTTCACATTATTCATTATTGCAACATGCCTATATTACTCTATGTTTTAAAATGTGAATTTATATATAACAAAAAAACAAAAGAAAATCTCCTGAAGGCCTTGATTATTGAGACCTTCTACTCAATTCTCTTTCCCAACTACATTACATGGCTCCTTCCCTTTGAAGAAAGAAAAACAACGAAAAAACAAAACCAAAACAAACAAAAAAACAGCTTCTCTGTTATGTCCCGTTTTACACAAACAGATGACTCACAAAAAAACGGACAAGTAGAAAACGCGCAAGGCAGGTTCATCATCCATTTAACTGATTCTTTTAAAACCACTTAACTGCAAAAATAGCCATCTTAAAGCTTCCTTTCCACTGAACCACCAAGCATCAATGAAAACTGGATTTCTTAATAATCACATCTGGATGCAGGGGCCTCCTGGGGACTGCTCTTGGCACTCTCCTCGCCAGCTTCTTTCGCTGGCCCATCATCGGCATATGGAGCCCCGTAGGCACCCTCAGAGACGTCTGCCGGCGCCCCCCGCTGGCTGTCTGCGGCATCTCCCTGCAAGTCCGTGTGGTTGGTGGCCTCTGCGCCCGAGCCCATGTGCTTCTTTCGCAAGTGCTGGTTGAGGGTGCCCTGGAAGGGGAAGCACTTGCCGCAGATCTGGCAGTGGAAGGGTTTGTTGTCGGTGTGTCCACGGATGTGGTACTCTAGCTGATCTTTGCGGGTGTACTTCTTGCCACAGTACTTGCAGACGAACGGCGTGATGCCCATGTGCAGGCGCATGTGCCGGTCCAGGCTTCCCTTCTGGTTGAAGGACTTGCCGCAGTAGATGCAGATGAGACGCTCGTTGAACGGGTACCATTGGCCACGCAGGCTGCGCTCCCTCACGTCGTTCTCGAAGACGCCCGTCGCCGCTCCCGCCCCCCCATCGCCGTCCTCCGTGCCTGGCTTGAGCTGAGAGATCACCTCCGCCGGCACCGGGACCGGCCGCTTGGGCCGGGCTCGGCCACCTCGGAACCCGCTGAGGATCGAGCGAGAGGGGCTAGACGGACTGATGCTGACAAAGCAGGACGAGGGCAGCGCCGAGTAGGTGTAACCAGCAGGGGGCAGCACCGGCCCGTACGAGCCCACGCTCACGGCCAGCACCTGCTCCCCATCCACCATCTCTGTGTGGTAGCCGTCGTCCCCCGCCGACGAGCTGTCCGAGTAGCTAGGCCGGTCCGTCTTCTCCAATTTGATGTGGACGTCGGTCACCTGACCGTCCTTCCCAATCAGGTCCACCTGTTCGGGCTCGGCCTCCATGGACGCCTCCTGCTCCGATACACCGTCGCTGCTCCCGCGGTCCGACTGCCCCTCCTCGGATAACTGCGCGGGAGCCCTGGCCGACCCCCTCGCCTCTCCGCCGTGGCTCTTTCGCTGGTAGTACGTTGGGGAAATCTGGGTGGGGTTTATAAAAACGCCCACTTCCTTCACGCCGTTGCGTCCGATCCGGGCGCCTGCAGCGTGATCTTCATCTTCGCCGTCTGCCCCGCCGGGCACAGGGAGGCTGATCTTGGAGTGGATGCCCTCCAGGATCTGAGTGCACTTGTCAATGACGGCCTGCATCTGCAGGAAGCTGGCAGCGGTGAGAAAGCTGACTACGTCGCGCAGGCGGAGCTCCATGTGGCCCGTGTAGCAGAAGGCCAGCAGCTGCTCAAACACCTCGGGGCTCTTGATCACGGAGAGGGAGAGGCCGCTCATGGTGCCGAGGGCCGAGTGGTCGCGGAAGTAGGGCGAGCTGGCGGCCAGGACGGCCTTGTGCGCCCGGAAAGGCTGGCCCTGGATGTGCACAATGATGTCGCAGAGCTTACCCTGGAGCCGCAGTTCATTGAGCTGCTTCAGGACAGTGTTGCTGAACTCGGGCACGTCAAACTCTATGAAGCCGCCGCTGTCCTCCATGACTCATCGACGTCTCTCCTGGCTTGCAGAAAACCTAATGGGAAACCCATAAGTATGTGAGCGGGAGAGACCTACTGACTTATGCAGAAAGAAAAGCAGCAAAAACATACGAGCCAACAACATCAAGGCTCGCTGTAAATCCTTTGCAAAATCTACTAGCTAAACATACTTTTATCAAAACAAACGGTTTCAGTGCATTGCTGTGATTTTAATCCTCTTACTTATAATGGTCTGACCTCATTTCACATTTCATGACAGTTTATAAAGGACTCAGCAGCACTAGGATTCAGCTGGCAAACAGAACTACTTAAGAAAATAAACTATGGTTTCAATGTTCCTTGGCAGTGTGGGCAAAACATGAAAATCTGCTTAAAACCTCTTACCCACTAAGCTACACTTACATTTGATTTTAAATTCTTAAATTCCTTTTTTTTAATTTAATTTTTGGAACTATTATTTAATCACTATCCCTTTTAACATGGTATCTTTTTGGAGGTCACTATGGAAACATTACTGAACCGTGCATCGTTTTGTACACATTATTATTATTATTATTTTTTTATTTAATTTAAATATTTATAACATTCAGTTAAAAGGTCCAATAAGAAGCAGAGTCAACAACAGATCTAAGTACATTTTGCTCCACTGGCATTGTATAAATATTGCACAATAAACGTACAACCAGCATGTTTTTTTCTCTTTGTAACTCCAGAGCTGAACCAAGGTTGCAGTTTCAGCAGTTTCTATGCCACTATTTAGACAGAGAGGGCTAAGCCCGAACACTCTGCATGCCAACACTCGTATCTTTGTCCTGGACCTGCAAAACCTGTTGCACTTGAAAGATGTCTTAGTGTACAAATCATAGTTTGTTGCCACGCCAAAATTCAAAACAGCGCTTGGATCACTACATGCTTCAACATCTAGGTGATATGACAATTGCTCCAACTGTATGATATGCCATCATTGAAGCTCTTGCACGTTCACACTGACAGCACCACAAAACAGACCGATGTCGTCTGTATTTCAATAGTGTCCGTGTTGTCTGGGACAGGAAATGTAACTAAAAACTAAAAATCTAACTGTACAATGAGGTAAAAAGTCAACAGGTTTGCCAATAAACTATACGAGGTTCCCTTGGAGACTTTGGCATGATAAACATTTCACTGGCATTTTATTATGTTTTGGAATCCGTCTAATTGATTTTCCTTCGTGGAAACGTTCTCAATCTATCGTGATAGCATACTGTTCTCTGCTCGCCATTCGAGTGGTTTGCGTTCTAATGTGTATGCAATATTGAGGAAACTGAATAACGTTAAACAGCCTGTCGATAAACAGACGCACGCTACGAAGGGTAAGCCCATTTTCCTTTTGTCCACTTGTCCATTTTTTGATCCATCACAAATAACCCTTAACTAATGCTGCCCTCCACGTGCGCCCACCACGTGAACCCATCAGGTGGGGCAGTTGTTCAACGTCACCTGTCTATGGATCAAAAGCACGTACCCAATGAAAGCATGGTCCCTAAACATAATGGTGAAGGTCACTGTGCCCTGCATGGACACTGGGAAATGAATATAATGCTGACTTCTGACTTGAGCACGAATGCTACTTGTTAATTCTGTTAAGGACCAAAGACAAAAAATAAGAAACACTGATAAAAATACGTGCACAGGAAAGACAGACAGGTAGAGACCGACAAACATTTCTTGTGAGAATACTTTAGGATCAAGTGCTATTTACACAACTTTTAAACTTGACTGATATCGGAAGTTAACCATGGACTGGTGATATCTCTAAAAACACATGAAAATGTCCCTAGAAATATTCTAATGTTAAATTATTTTTAAACATATTGTAAAAATTGAGACAATGGAAAGGAAATGTTTTTAAATGTTTGTCATAGGATCGCCTTCTTTTGGAGCAGTTTTACTACACTTGGCGTCAGCATCTTGACAACCGATCAAGGGCTAACATTAGTCTTCGTTTCAGTACATCATTAAGTAAGTATAATGTTTTAGAAAGAAAATCTGTGACAGAACACATTAAAACTAAAATCTATTTGAGAAAAAGAAAGGAGAAAGGAAGACCCGTTGGTGATATTGCAGACCTTTATATTCTTCAATGACTGAAAATTGAATGCAGAGCTGTCATTCTTTTACATTGTACATATAATGGTTTAAATCATCTACCTTGGAAGGCTGGACTGATCGTGCAATAGAGTACTGCAGCTGGGAGATTTCACAGGAGGAATATGGAAATATGCAGAGAACAGAACTGTAGCTACATCCAAGAATGGCACATCTGTGCAATTTAACCCAGTCTAACTCACAGAGGCTTATTCTTTTGAACAGCAATGAACACTGCACTGAACTGCACTTCTACATATGAACAGCAATGAACACTGCACTGAACTTCTACATATGCCAACAATTTTTCAAGGCTTTGCACTATGGCAGTTAAATCAGTTAAAGAGATTTATTGCAAATTTAAGTAGCTGTCAAAATATTTCTCGCAAACCTGCACCAAGCAATTAACAAGGAGATCCATGCTCATACCAGACAGAAAATGAGAGGAATCCTACTAAACTCTCCTCTACATTTTAACACATGCTATTGACTAAAATATTATGTCACTTCATTAGATAGTTTAAAAGAAAACTGCTTCTGAAAAACTCGTCTGACCACACAACAACGAAAAACAGATTGTGATACGCATTATAGCTCATGTTATCTTGTGGCACCATCACAGATTTTCATAAGGTCCCCAAGCAGTTACATAAAGTACACGTCACCTGTTTCCAACAGTTCCTTTACATCTTGTCCTCCTAGGTTTTCACTCTTGTCTAATTCTGTCCTTCTAGCTCCCTGGTGATTCAGCACGATTACCTACACAGTCTCCGTCAGCGAATCTTGGAGCACGAGCGCTTTTTCCAATTGCCAGGGCTAAAAGCAAACGAAACAAAAATACAACAGACTAACGGAAAAGGAAACGAATGACCAAGAAGGGAACGTTCTTTCTGCATTTTATTCATTACTGATACTATCATTATAAAGATCAGGCTGAAAGTTGATCCTTATGGACAGAGTGATGCCTAACGGAGGCCACCGGCCCAAACCATGTGCACTGAGCTGAACCCAGGTTTGACAAGCAGCCAGAGAATGTATGCCGAGTTGATCTAGTGGACACACGACGCAAGCGTTCTTGGCTAAGCTCCAGAGAACTATAGTCACAAGTTCAGGCGCTCTGGATTTTGTTTTTAAGCAAATGGTGTGCCATTAGGTTCAAATGCTGGGTCAAACCTATATGTTACACATTAAAAACCTTCAACACAGCATACACTGCAAACGTTTCTAGAAAGCTGGCTGATCTCACATTGCATTATCCTGCATACTTTGTGTGATAAGAAAGCAATGACATGCAGATATAAAGGATCTAGTACCAAAGTACAATGTGGAAGGGTGATAGTCTGGTAGCGCAAGTCAGATTCAAAGAATATTATAGTTGGCTTGTAGTGACGGTTGCTTAGCTGCACTTTGAGTCTTTCAGTTCCAAGAGCCCAAAATACCTTTTAAGAGCACATTTCATATAACCCTATATGAAGGTGTTGATCTATATGGAGCTGGCCAGACATGGTGCCTTAGAAGTGTTTTTGCCCCTCCCACATTACTCAACCATCCATGTAGACCTTAGGTTACAGCACGCCTGCATCAAATACTACTTTTAAACAATGGGGTATAAAACAAGGCATCGTTGTGAGAAATGGTCTCATTTACTATAAATAGCCATGGTTTAAATTACAATGCAATATACTGAAAAGTAGGTTTTTTTTGTGGCACCAACTAGAATGCCCACATTTTCAATGCGAAACAGTCTGTAGAGTTTACACATTATAGTACCAAAAAAAAAGAAAAGAGTGAATAACAGTTCTGCAGGCCAAAATATCTTGATGAGAGGGCAGGGAAGAACGGCCAGCCTAACAGAACAAGGCTATGGTAACACAGGTACAACCGTGGCAAACAGAAACAAACATTTCAGAATCTACTTGTCAAACCATAAGCCAGGTGGGTTCGAGTAGCAGAACACTTTGGGTTCTACTCTTGTCAATTAAAAACAGGATGGTCACAGAAACAAAACAGTTGAAGGCATAAAAACAAAAAGATGAATCTCACTTTCTACATGCAGGTGGTAGCATCAGAGTTCAGCCCAAACAGCATGTGGACCCCATCTGCTTTAATGGTACAATGGAGGTGAAATGGTACACGTGTTGTTTTTTTCTTGGCAAACATTGGGATTAGGTAATATGAATCAAGGATGGCTGGAAAGCCACAGCCTATCGTGAGAGCTACTGCTGACCATGTGCTTCCATTTACAGCCAACAATTTACCTTTTTTATAAAGGCTATTTACAGCATGATACTGCACAGACACATGCACAAGGTCTTTTCAAACTGGCCCTATGAACATGATAATGAGCTCTGTGAGCTACCAGATCTGAACCCAATCACCAACCCTTGGGATGTGGTAGCTCAGCGCAGCTGGCAAATGAGCAGCATTTCCACGATGCCGTCATTCCGACGGGGACCAAAACCAATAATTAGTATGGTGGTCCTTACAAAGGTGCCAGTAGATATACACTCAAGACCCTTACAGACAACCCTGTTCATCATTAATATTTGCCTATATCTGTTAGAACAGGGACCTTAAACTTACTTGAACACTCTACAATCGACTTCTGCAAATTCTGCCCTGAAGTTATGCACAGTGCATCCACGGTTCATGCTTCTAAGCGAATTTGATTTTTTTTTTCCTGTTCTTGTCTGATTGGTTCAGTTAAGTGCTTTTGGAAAAAGTACTTTTGCATAATCAAACTGTGCAGCTCTGAATTCCAATATCTGGTATTCTTTACACATATCTTAACTAATCAAAAGCACAGATTTACAAAATCTTAAAACGTCTCTCAATCTCTATGCAGTTCTGCCACAATTTGCAAGTCTTGAGATTAGGTCTTTGCAGCAATAAGCGGGCTTTCAGCTAAATGAGACTCCTTATGTGCTTAAGTGCATTCTAACTATAACATGAAATGGAAATACTGTAGTAAATCTACTCACATGTGAATAATACATCAGTCCTACCTCAAGCAAGCTTTCAAAACACATGTAGCTTCCAGAACTTGTCAGATGTCCCTTGCTTATTTTAACCCTCAGAATTAATGAACAAGGAATGAAAGATTAAGGAACTGAAGGAATCGTTAAAGTGCATGAGCAACTGAAGCACTGTGTCGTGGTAAACAGCGTTTATTCTATTCTGCAAAACAGCCTGCACAGCCAGTACTACCAAGAGAGCTTTATATGCTTTATATATGAGACCTGGATCTTAACATGCAGGTACTTTGATGGACCATAAAGACAAAAAAAGAAGAAAAAACTGCAGAGCTGTCAGTTTTTGTTTTTTTTAACTTTACACTTTCGCCAGAGGCAAAGGTGAGGTGGTTAAACTGGGTAAGATAGTGGTTATAAAATCAAAATGCAACATTAAATATAATCAATAACATTACCTTGTTCAATTTACCCAGAATAACAAAAATAATGCATCTGGCACATGCAAGTCAATCAGACACATAATTAGTACTCCCATTAGTACCCATTTTTTCAGTTCTAAAACTAAGCTGCTTTTTTTCCTGTGGACAGTCTTAGAAGAGCCCAGCTATTTTGATGAGAAAACATATCTGATCGTTAAGATAGAGCAAAGGAAAGTGCAGCGTAATTTTAAACGGAAAATTAAGAACAGCCATAACAAGAATGGCTGGGGAAATCAGGCTTTGCATACCTAACAGGCATAATCAGGGGGGGATAAAAATATCACAGTTTCGCTCTCTTTTGTGCTGTCCATGGGTCAAAGCCATTCATCCTTCTCCTGTTGTCCCGGATTGAAGATGGCCAAGATACACGTATCCAAAACCCAATAAGCTGAAATGCAAGGTTTGACATTTCATTTATAGTTTTTTCCAGCAGTCTACCCTTCACTCCAGGTTGAAATTCACCAAACCAGAGAAACAGTCAGTTTCAAAAGACACAGCCTCAATATCTTCATGGACAGAAGACTACAGGACAGGGTAAAACCACAAGCAAAACAGAAGGTTTTTCTATTAAAACTCTACATCTTATCACTACTGATAATGCTTGTATGTTCTTAAATATTGGTAGATAGCAGAACACTCAAAAAAAATTATGAAAATTATTTTCTAAGACAGAATGTTAGACATAAACCCCCCCAGAGTTTACCAAGTGCAAAGCAGGAATATCTACACATGGAGACTGACTTGGCTACATCTGTTCTGACAAGCCCTGCAGGGAAACTGGTCATAATCTGGGTGGGTCATGCATATCCCCAGCACCACCATAAGGCGCTACCTATCAGCTGCATGAAGAAACAGAACTTGGGGGGGACCCAAGTATGCATAGAATACACGTAAAATATACCCATTATGGAAATTAGGCATAGCAAATGCCAATTCAAGCAGATGAGAATTCAGTTTATTAAGTCTACTTTCAGTGGATATTTGATTTTTTTTTTTTTATCCAAAAAGCAAAATGTCCTACATGATCTTATTCATTCATTACGTGGATCTAAATTTCCTAAACTGAGGGAAGTCGGAGTATTAAATGACCCTTTATCACCCAACACCACTGTACTTTTGTACATTTTAGGTTTAGAACCAGCAGATTCCTCCTCGTGTCGAGATCTCTAAATCAAAGTAAAAAAGCAATATGTACATAATGCTATAAAATGTTAGATATACAAAATGTAGAATTTAGCTTAAAAGATTTCCAAGCCTAAAAACAGCTATCATAGATTCTGAGGCACACAATCACATCGTAAATTCTCGACTTGATTAATTTGTACACGATAGATAGCGTGGATCACGAACGTGTACATGACATTTCAGAACAAGAAAGTGAAATGAGGAAGCTCGCACGAAGTGAAACTAACTTCTACCAAACTCAGCTAACTTAGCTAGCTAACCACGAGGAGCCCGTTAAACACGTCAACTTGGTTAGAGTATTGTAGCGAATATTACTAGCTAGCTAACAATCAACAAGTCTATATATTTGGAACCAATTAACTAACTATTCATTTCACATAACCGATATCAGGACAATTTCATCGTAGCTAGCTAATGCTAGTAAGCCAAGTTTAATAAGGCAAGGGACTTTTTAACATGAGCTCATTTGGTATTACTGTAATGTATCACTAGCTCCGGCTGATAGCTAAACTATCTAGCTATTCTTGCTGACATTATATTTCTTTTATTGTGGATATGGTTAACATCAGGTTTGATGCCAGCCAGCACTACGCAGAAGTTGTTGTGAGCGCCGTCTGGTTATCTGGGTAGCTGACTGGCTAGCTAGCTATCCAGCTAAACCCAACCAAGGAAATTGGCCCACTTAGCAAAAGGTTACTGACTACACACAATCATTTCAACTTATGAAAAATGCGGCTAAGGGACAGTGTTATCTATAGCTAGCAAATTGGCAACGTATTTCCTTTATTATTCGGTTATACGAATAGGCTTACTCGAAAAGTAAATTAGGTTAGTAAATTAGCAAGATGTCTAGCTAGTTGGCTGGCGGTATAGCAACGTTAGTTGGTAACCTAGTTAGCTAGCTACCTATCTAGATCCACTAGCAAGTAGCTATATCAGCCAGCTAGCTAGTTAGCTTTAGCCGAACTGTCATGGAATGCTAAAAAGAAAGCTAGCTAGCTATCTAGGTATCTATTTACATTCAGACACACGCCTAATCAGTCAGCACAGTACCAAAAGCAATTAATTAATCCGATTAAATATCTGATACATTGTCAAAATTCACGTAATACCCTCTCCGGATCAAACGCTGCCCATTCCCCCGCAGCGACTCTCTGCTCCAGCCTGGCCTCCTCCTTCCCCAGCTCTATTCTGCTACTGCTGCTGTATTTTTTTTCCCCCAACCGTTCTCCACCGGAAGTGAATGCGTCTGCTCCCCAGTGCTCACTTTGTGTAGCACAGCATGACAACTAACATTCGTAGTTGACATGCAGATCCCTGTTAGATGTTTGCTTGCTTGTTTACTTGTTCTCTTCTTAGTTTTAATAGCTGACAGTCGTGATACAAAAGTCAGGAAGTTGGCTGTTTGAGGATGTGTGGGCCTACAGGCCTGTAAGCATGGTGTTTCAGCTTGTGTTATAAGATTTAGCAATAATAGCACTTAGCAATAATAATAATAATAATAATAATAATAATAATAATAATAAAAGATGTTGCAAAACACTTCGCAGCATTCCAAATGTTCTATCTTATCAAACAATTATATCTTATGGCTCAATGAACAGTAGAGGGCGTCAAAGACTAAATTATTCTTTTGAGCAAAGCGGACTGTTGTGAATTTTTATGACTTTGCTTTGGATGATGATAATAGAACAGGCTTCTTTTTGTAACAACACAATAATTGTCTGTTAATGTAATAAACTGGACTAGATAAAAAAGGTGCTACCGTATAATGCATTTATAAGATAAATACAGTACATCAATTCACGTTTGTGAGAAAGAAAGAAAGAAAAAATGGCTTTTTAAACTTTTTTATTAGTACAAGAAACTGAGCAAAAGACTAGGAGTATATAGTACTCTGAGTTTAAAGCAATGATCATTTTCTTAAAGATAGAGTCAGATGAATTTCAGCGTTAGAATGTAAGATTTGTATTTGACTGTTGGATCACATGTTTTATAACTGTCATGTTCAACTACACACATACAAGGACCACGTTTATATACATTTGGAACTCGACCAATGCCTGTATGCAAGGAAGTGTTTGAAATGCCGTGAATCCACGAAGTATTCAATTTATTTATCAGTTAAATAATCGAAGTACAAGCACCCCCAGCCTCTACAATGGGGTTGAAATGACAACGTATTTAACTGAGTGAACGACAGCAACAACAGTATCAAAGTAAAGAAAAGATGTTTCTTTTTGCCGTCTGTTCAAAGACAAATTCTATTTGATGCAAAAAAAAATTATTACCAAGATATTTTCAATCCTTTAAAAGCTCCATTTACCAACATGACTTTATGAGCCAAATATCTCACTCCTCTCCTTGTATCTCTGGGTATACGGCTGCCATATTTATGGAGCTGAATGTTATCCTGTGTGTTCCCTTTCTTCGCCCTCTGCTTGTCTGAGTGACAGCTTGGCAGGGGGAGTGAATATCTGACCTAATCTGGGTGCAGGTGGGTGACTGGCATAAAAAGCAAGGCGGTTTGTCATCGCACGTGCCCCTGAGTGTGCTCCATGTTAAACAAGTCTTCCCTCTATTCTCTCCCAGTAAGTTTCTCTGATTTTTTTTTTCTCCTGCTCTCATTCTTCATGAAACAGAGAATGAAAGAAAGATTCCCCACAGACACACACATGCACAAGCGAATAAGTAGCCAAAGGTATGGGTGATTTGAAATGGTTTTGTTGACCTCAAGGGGTGATGGTGGCATAGATAACATTTTCAAACAGTATTGCTCATCAAAAGGCTGTCCTGTTGAAGTCGTAATCTTCCTTGAAGCGAGGCATTGTTTGCTGTTGCACCCGTTCACTTGACCGAGAATTCCTCAGCGCTAAGCTAATGGGGCAGCTTGGGAGTGAGGGTGGAGTGGCAGATCAGAGCTGGGGACCCGGATGGGGTGGCCAAGGGCCCCAAGGTGACTCCGTGGGATTTGTTGCCCAGGTGACCAGGCAAATTTCAGCTCTGCTGCCAAAGTTAAGACAGCGCAAAGGCAGTAGTGGATGATGTTTCCACAGACTCATACTCCATGGTTTCCAATAAGGTCAGAGAGGCATACAAAACCACTTGTACAACATATCTGCATTTGTGTTTGACTTTAGAATCATGCAGAGTAGATTTTTATTGATGAAACTGCTCTTGTACTGGGGGAGTTTATGCCATTACTGTCTGGGCAAACTTGTTCAATAACTCCTAATGGGGGGGTATCTCTATTTTATTTAAGAAATAATCTTTTTCTATGCTTTGTGTTAGTAAGGAGTGTATGAAATATCAGTGTTGACGTCTTCCTTTGTTAGCTGAGGGCAGATTTCAGAGCATTAAAGGCATACAGGTGCACTCAGTTCTTGGCTTGGCAAAGGTAGGTCACAGGTGACTATCTCTGCTTGGCATCTGATATTTAGATTTCATGCCAAAAGATTACCTATAAACAAAGACATTGTACATGAGATCTAATTGTTTATTTTACAAAAAAATGTTTTTTTGAAGCCACAATACTATCTGTTTAATAGTTAAATGGCTTTGTACAATTTAAAAGAAACAAAAAAAAAACCAGTTGATTAATAAAATGAAATTAAATTATTTGAAACACTTTAATCTTCAAACTAACCACTTTTGAGTACTGTAACAGAAAAGGACATTTCTGAAAGAAACTAGTGCCATTTTCTTAGAGTAACACCCATGAATTGACCATTGTTTTTGTCCTTGCTTGAGAAGTCCAGAAATACCTTGGCTGTCAGCAGGGAGAAAGAACAATAGAGCCCCAGTCCTGTAAGGGCCAGGTTCACTGATGGAGAACATGCTTTACGATAGCAGGTGTTTGAGTCTGTCAGAACCTGCTCCTCACCACGACCGCCACTCAAAGGCTCGGGTTGTCCAGGTGTGTATGGTGGGTGCATGTGTGTGCTGCCTTAATCCTCTTGGGTTACTGCTTGATGGAATTCAGGGTTGCAGTAATAACTATATGGTAATCAGATTATCGATACACTCAGTATTATGTGGATAAATAGTCTTTTGAATTTTTCTCCATATAAGTTCACACAAATTGGGAATATCTTTGACTGTACCTGGTTATGCCATAGTTATGCTTTGCACAAACTACTGCAGGTCATAAAAAAGGTTTACAGATCGTTACTTATGTTCTCAACACAAGTAGAAAACAGACATGCTTTTGCTACATCATGCTCCAATGTTTGAAATAGTTCACACAAAATATCTAATTATGCTATTTTATGTTCACATTAAGGATTAAAACTGAATAATACATAATTTTCCAATATTCTCCCACATCCTGTTGTACTTGGAATGTAGTATTATGTTACTTTAATATAAATTGGCCCGTTAGTTGCAGGAATTTAAGAAACTTTTAAAGGGTGAATGGCAACTTGTTAGGTTAAAGTATCTTCCCCTGTATTTAAACTCACGTCTCCTGAACTGAATTTGGCTAAAATCTTCAACAGAGTAATTTATCTCTCTATGTCTAAACCACTTTATTCTATTTTTGCTGTTTTGATGTAGATATATGTAGACAGTTATAAAGAAACCAGCATTTTAATATTGCTGACACTAACGCAGGAATGAAAGGTGCAGGTAAATGAATAGACCAATCAGAGGATTTGAAAACCTCACCACAGTGATGTATCATAACATCTCAGTTGCTTAAGAAATTAAGCCAAATTGTGGAAATAATGGCTGCCACTGGGGAGAACACAACAGAGGGGCCTGGAGATGGAGGAAGTGAATGAGTGATCCCTGGCACTCTGCATTGGGAGGAGGGGGGAGAGAGAGAAGTAGAGAGAGAGAGAAACAGAGAGGTGTGTTGCCTGGTGCTTAGCCTGAATGAAAGGCCCTGCTTAGCGGACCAGAGATCAAAAATGAGGGGGCCGGGCTGTGGCTTCACCTGGGCCTTTTGTCATTGATAAGTCTGTCATCCCTGCTGATATTGGAGCAGTAATGGCAACCGATGATTAGCCCACTCCTGAGCTATTAACCACATTTCTTATTCCTCGGCCCGCGCTCTGTCAGGGGAAAGACACACAAAGGGATCCTTTATGGTCCTTGAGCCTTAAACTCGCCAGCCGCATCCACCTGACCTGAAAAGCACAACTGTGGTCCCATCCACGGGCTGGAGAAGATGAAGGCCAGGGACGAGATACATGTCAAAGGTCGAGCCTCAGTGCTGCTCCAAATGAGGGAGTTCTGAGTGACTGGTGTGCTGAAAGAAAGCCACTGTGAAAATTACAGAAAATTGGCTGTTTTGTCAACATTTCATCGGCAGATTTGCAGAAAAATGACCCTCGACCATTGGCATCCCCCCACTCCCTATCCAGCAGATAGCTAAAGGGATTGACTCAGTCAGAATTTGACTGACAAACAAATCTCCTCTGTATATCTCCAGACATCCCTCTCTCAGTACACCTTGCTGGCAGTGATATTTAATATGATCTCTTTTTAATGATCCTTAAGTGGGTGAAATTACATCTCCTGAAAAAAACATGTAAGATTTCATGGAGGCAGAATGAGGGGGCCTAACTTTTCCTTTTTACCCCCTTGCCCCCCCCGCCTCTCTCAGTACCCCCTTGACCCCCCCTTGTACATACACACACACACACTTTTCCTTACAGTTTTCTCTACTGACAGTTGTACAGTAAGTGAAGTAAGTATGAGAGAAAAAGAAAACTACATACCAAACAAAAACGTTGCATCAGTTCTTGTTCAGTTCTTTTCAAGCCTTGCCACATAGGACACGTTATTAAACGAGGTCCAAACGAACACGTCAACATGGCTACGTTCCTGCCCTGCTTCCCTCAACTCTTAACCCTTTGCTGAGAATAGACCACCCTGGCCAGGGTTAATCCTGTGAAAATATTTCTCTGTGCACTAAGTTCCCCAGCATGAGACCCAGACACTGTCTGCTCCCAGGACTGGTACGTCCTGTTTGTGCAGGAGGCAGCAGGAAGTATAAACGTTTGACTCCTCACACACCTCTCTGGAGAGGAGACCTTTTGTTGTACATTCTATTGTTTGCTATTTATTTAGTTTTAAGTTTTAAGACAATCATGTTTAAATGGTAATATTTTGCATACACGGAATAGGTGGCTTTAGCTAGCAAGTTTCTAGGCAACAGCTGTTCCTTTGTTCCTGGGCAAAGTTAAAATTACTGATGATCTGCCAAAATTAAGAGGATGATTAAAAAGTATATATATATATTTTTTAAGTTGCTTTTTTTAGACATAAGACATAAATCCACAAACATGCATTTATGTTTGGTGGAAAGAAAAAAAGGAGTTGAACCAAAGTTTGGTAGTTTAGTTTTTAACTTCAGATCCTGACTGAATGCCTTCCCTATGACCCTTCAGTGCTTCCTGGTCAAAGACATACCAGGATCCTGGGACTGTTGTTCTAGCCCCAGAGTGGCTGAAGTGAAAGTGTGGGGGGTTGGGGGTGGTTTAGAGCTAAGCATCTTTCATTAAGTTATAAAACCTCAAGAATAAGACACTGACAACCTGTGATAGGATCTAGCAATGCAGTAACATGGTATTATGGAAAGAGAAAACAATCATTTTTTAAGTAAGCACCTGTGATCTTGCATGAAAGCCGCTAGTTTATGGCTTCAGTCTGTATAGAGATGGAAGGAGATGAATGTGAGACAGACTGTAAGAGAGAGAGAGAGAGAGAGAGAGAGAGAGAGAGATTGTACAGAACAACAGCCTGGGGCAGTAATATCTCAGCCATGTGGGGTCAGTGCAGGGAGAGCAAGCAATGCACTCAGGTGCTTCCCTAAGAGAATCCAACTGCCTCTATACTATCCTTCTCATAAGCCATACCAGGCCAGGTTTAACCAGGCCTGACCTCAGTCTGAGATATGGTTTGATTTTTTTAACCCTATTGGGTGAACTCGCTCAGGGCAATCTGGTGGTGTGTGGAGCAGGTTGACCTCTGCACCTGACCTGGCTGACCTCTGACATTTTTTGTGGTGTAATGGCATTTTAGAGGAGGCATTTCATTTAAAGGTTTTCTCCTTTAGTTTAGCGTGAATGTCCAAACCAGTGATGAAATGGCATCATAAGCTTTAACTCTGCATGTCATAAAGTAGAACAGTGAAAATGCAAAGGATCTTGTTGGCACCCATAACGGGAGCCGTGGATGAAGGAATCTCATTCAGTTCTAGTGACAGTCAGGTCTAATGGTCTTGCAGCAGTGTAAGCAGAAAGGTCAGGAGTTTACTAGGTGGCTCAGAATTCCCAGTGATGACATAATGCGGGAACACCTGTGTCATTAACAGCAGAGCAAGCCGAGCCTGTCTCTGTTTTCTGTCTGGAAAGCATGTGACGAAGCCGTAGTTCGAGAAAACTTGCGGAGGATTTTTTTTTCTGCGCAGCAAAGTGACAAAAACATTGTATTAAATTTCAGATGCATTGTTTTGGCATTTGGCCAATGAGAGGCTCCATTTTCTCATGGGAGACAGATGTGACATGCAGAGGTTTCTGAGTCAAGATGTCTGCCAGGCAAAGACAGCTTGCTGTTGACACCTCATACAGCAAAAGGGAAAGGGGGAGGTTGCAGGCCAAGCACGTCCCGTCACCTAATTACCTTTAGCTTTACTCTGACAAATTCTTGATTTCCGCTCCTAAATGGAGAGTCTGGCAACGGCTCTTCCCTCAGTGGTTAATGGTCTCACTATGAACTGACGTGCTCATGTCTCATTTTCCATATCCATAAACAAAGTCCTTACTGCTGGTGAACTGGCCAGTTCACCTCCTCAACCGCTTTGAGCTCAGGGACAAGCCGAGTGTGGATCGACCAGCAGAGGGAGGTTGGCCGCTGGAAGCACCCATATGGAAGAGGAGGTCCTAGGCTCCTGTTGATGTGTCTCTTGTCTCTTCTGGATAGCTTCCTCCTCACCTCTTTAAATGTTAAGGTGTTTGGAACGAAGCCCCAGGGCAATATCTCTCGAGGCTCTCTTGCTGTTAGCTCCAGGGGTCAACGTCGGCAGTAAATCTACCTCCGACCCCCCCCCCTCCCCCACTTGAAACTATTCATGGAAGGCTTCAAGGAGCACATATATGCTTTGTCTAATTGCTCCCTTTTTGCAAAACATCAGCGGATGAGGTCAGTTCAGTAGAAAAATCTTCAAACTAATTGTAAGTGCCCTACTCTACAAATACCACACGCTGGACATATCATTGTCACATAAGCTGTGACGTTTAAAGTCTGTAATAAAGGGGGCAATTGCACCAGGCACACGGCAATGGCACCATTTTAATTGGTTCCCTGAAGATATTCCAGGAAGTTGGAAGTAACTTGAAAGGCTGTGAACTGAATTAACTTATTTGGCAGCACTACCATATGACTGCAGAGAATAATAATGGCAAGAATAAGATAAAGAAATGCCTATGTAACGTTTTGGATCTGAGAAGCAAAGCACTTCCAAAGGCTTTGTATAATGGCAAGTTTATAGATGTCAAAGGAATCTCAAATATGGATTCTGCTTTCTAATATAGAACATGATGAGTGTAATCTTCTGAAGATTCCCTTTTTGTCTAACTTCTAACACCATCCACCCCACCCCACCCCCACTTGTCTTTTCTTCTCTACCCTCTCCCACTGATGGAGGACCCTGGGTCAAGCTTCCTAAAAGAAGCAGATGTTTGGTGTCGTGGAACCGGATATACATGGTTAGGACCTACTGCTCAGGTTTGGGAAGCAAATGTCAGCAGTAGTTTCTTTACCTTCTAACTGGACAGGTGACGTGTTCACTACTGTGCCACTGAGCAGAAATACATCACTGAGCAGAACACTGAAGTTATAAATCGCAAAGCATACACTAAAGTGTTACAATAGCAAATAATGCTGCTTTTTGAATCAAAGCAAACGGAAAAGAATATTTTCAATTTTCAGCGAATGAGCTTTTCTTAATATTTTTTTTTGTCTCATAGCCAAATCTGTCTCCTCCTCCTAATATCCTGTACAGCATTTAAAAATAGGCTGCAGTTTGGAAGCTTTTCAATAAACAATTTTTTATATTATTTCATTTAAATGTAGGTATGTTAATGAACTGATATATGTTAATCAGATTCTTTCATTTTAAAGTCAGGGAAAAAAAATTGTTATTGGTTATTGCCATGACGTTTGTATGTATTCCACAACAGTCTTAAATCTTTTACAAACTTCTGTTGTGCAGTCTGACATTTCTTGTCTGTGCAGTGCTAACTGACAGAACTTGATCAGTCCCAGTGTCTGGTTGAGAATATGCACGTAAAACAGATGAAGGAGTAGTACAAGCCTAGGAATTTACTGCTTACAACAAAACACAGCAACAGCATTATAAAGGATATGCAGAAACTGGAGAATATTACAACAGAGAATTGATGCAAGTTCTTGTATTTTTGGACAGTGCATGGAAGTAAATATGCCTTTCGACACTGTTCGTGTGATCCTGGTCTATGCTGACAAACAGGACAGAAGAGTCAAAAATATCAGACACTAGACTAGGAAAGTGCATAGAGGAACACATTTCTGGTGATACTTAAAAAACACTGCATTTGGAGTTAAATCCTTGAGAAACTGTATTTTTTCACATTATGAGGTCAAAGCAGGCAACAACAAATAGTGGCATTCTTTCCACTTAGATATAGACAGATAGACAGATATACAGACAGACAGATAGAGAGATAGATAGATAGATAGATAGATAGATAGATAGATAGATAGATAGATAGATAGATAGATAGATAGATA
>JAOXYF010000016.1:6484516-6499691 GCA_028565775.1 Sternarchorhynchus goeldii
ATATATATATATATATATATATATATATAGAGAGAGAGAGAGAGAGAGAGAGAGAGAGAGAGAGAGAGAGAGAGAGAAAAGAAGAGGATGTTTTAAGCCACTGCCGCATATTGATTGCATTTCTCTGTCTTTTTCTCTCTTTCTGTTTTCTCTCTCTCTCTTTCTCTCATCGTTTGGTATTCTGCTGAAGCAGCAACACACAGGATTTTTGCTTCCATCAAACCAGAACCCCCTGTTTTTTTTTTTCTTTCCATCCCAAGAACCCACATCCGTTCCTGTTCTCTGCTTTAAATGGTTCAGAACATTTTGTGACGGGGGCTCTGATGACTATTAAAACAAACTTGGCTCTTCGTGGTTTAGTAAGAAGAACAATTCTTTTTCAGTAAACAAACACACTATGAAGTGAATGGAATCCTTGAGAACATGTGGAGACCAGAGAATGAGTGGCAGCTCACTCTTTCTGTCTCTGTTACAGGTTGTTGTTGTTTTTTTTGTCTCTTTGAGCTGTGAGCCTTGTGTCTGGCTCCTGTGGGTTGTGAGGCAGTGGCTGGAGGAAGCATGGAGCCTTTGGCCCTGCTCTGAACCCTGCAGGCACTGTACCTCAGTCTGGGAGTGAGAGGTGCACAATGGCCCACATTATTACTCTCGCCCTGCGTGCCTGAACCCTGAGCCCATCCATGGCGACTCTGGGAATCAACCCTGGCATGAAGCAAGCTGAGAGGGAGATGAGTCTGGACGAAGTGTGTGTGTGTGTGTGTGTGTGTTCATGTGTGTGCATGTGCGTGTGTGACAAGAGACCATGAGGGGGTCAAGAATGCATGGTGCATCAAACCAGTCTCCCCCAGCACCCCCTACCTGAGAGCGCAGAGCCATGCTCCAGCCGACAGACCCCCAGCGCCGCACCCTGCCAGCCTGACTGCCCCAAGGGCTCCTCCAGACCCCCGCTCTGGAATTCCATGTGGGGATATCAGGACCGGCCTACAGCTGGGCGGGGAATTTCTGCCCTTGGCTCACTCTCTTCTTCATTGTCTGTTCTGGGAGCCATGGAGTGCTCTGTCTGTTATGATCCTCTAAATCAGGCGCTTCAGAACTGTGGGGTTTTTTTACCCTCTCTGTCACAGGTCAGGGGTTATGGCGTACGGTTATGCAAAAGGTGACCTGCTGCTCTGTGAGAGGGATTAGGAATGATCACCATTTTGCAGGTCGTAATAGGGTGGAATCCTTGGGGATATAAGTGTTGAAGAAGAACAAGAAAAAGCGAGATGAAACAAACATATTTGAACCCGAAATATTTTCAGCATCATTGTTTCAAGAATGGCAGCGTCTGTCGAGTAAATTCTGTTTGGTGATAATGCAGTATATAAAAGCATTGATTTGGGTCATAACTCAGGTGAATGGCACTCCTGGGGCACGAAGCCTAGTGATAATGAGTTTCATAGCACTTTGATTGAAGACAAGCATTTCCTAACAGCATTCATTTCCACACATCTATAGCCTGTTTTATTCTAGCTGCTCTTCTGATGAGCCTTTGTGATTAGAGATAATAAAATTACCAATACAAATTAGATTATGGTTTCTTGCTGTGTCATGATAGAGATGTCCATTTAATGGAATTTACATTCATCAATCTCTCCATCTCTATACGGTGTCATAATCTATAAAATTGATCACATGCAACACAATGAATTACGAATTTTAATGAGAATTTGTTTTAAGATCCGTTTAGCTGAATCCAACTTCCTTCAAAAATGAATATTTCACTTGACCATTGTACTATAAAAATGCAGACCTGAATCAACAACAGTAATAAAGAAACATACAAACACACAGGAGATTTTTTTTGTTAGTCATTCATTAGAAGTATGATTATATATTATATAAGAAAAAAGTCAGAATTAATTTGTATCAAATCAACAACAGTTAATTTAATAAATAAAATACAAATATAGATTAAAAAAGGCTAAATGTGTTTATTTAAATGTCCTATTATGCTGTACTGTGTGTATAATCGTGATATATAATCAGTAAATCATTTATGCAATTACACACCAGTAGTGCCTATTTCTCACTAAGGTTAGTGTAAAGACTAACATGTAGGGGGCAGTATTGAACTGAGAGACTTAGCTGTAGCACAAACTACTGGACCACAAGAATTATATTTTATTTCTACCTTTAGCTGCCGCAAGAATGACACTGGGATACTGTTTACCAGATCTGGACTAAAAATTAGATGGTGAAATATGTCTCCCTACTGGTAATGTTTATTATACTCATTAATGCTCATAACTATGACCTTCATACTGATTGTACTTCAGAACACAGAAGGAAGTAAAGATGAAATGAAAGAAAACGCTTAATGTTGGGAAGGATAGCGAGAAAAGAGATACTTAGAATATCAAAGAAAACGCCCAACCTTCATTTGGACTCCAGGCATTCATCTGTCATTCAAAATGATAGTCAGTCAAAGCAGTTTCAGAATCCACTGTCAGTAACCAGAAGCACTTGTGGTGTACAATCATGCTGCAGCAGTTTTTGGGGGTAATTCTGATAAAGTGGTTTGGAACACACACAGATAAAAAAAAAGGATAAAGAGAGAGAAAGAGCGAGAAGGAGAGAGAGAGAGAGAGAGAGAGAGAGAGAGAGAGACAAGTCTATGTGGCAGCTCTGATGTTGACTAGATTGGGCATGTGTCATTCTCAACTGTGCAGAGACTCTTCCTAACACAATCCACGCTGACTGAAGTTCATTTTAATCATATCTAGCCCAATTAAAGTCCAGAACAGCATACACCATCCAGCTCTCAACTCCCTCCGCTTCCTCCAGCTCCACTCCAGCCTCGTTTTAAAATTGAACAATGTAATTTAATAGAACTTCTTCTTGGGAGAAAAATCTAAAAATGAATTTAGGAGCACATAAAATAGATGAAGGGTGATTTTCTTGCTGTGGTTGACATCCAATTACTCTATTAATTATGTGTCTGGATACAACCAACATACTATTTTCAGAGCTTTTAGAATGATCTTGGGCAAAAAAAAAATCCAAACAGGTATTGCTGGCCTTTAATCATAATGTTTTTTTCTGTCTTTTTTTCTGCAGTCTACAAACCACAAATAAGATCTTGAACAAATGCTTCTTCTTTAATCATTAAAAAAAGCATGAAATTTCTTTTCAGTTTACATTATTTTTTACTAAAATCAAGATGGTGAATAGACCATTGCCTATGCTGGAGGAAAAAAAAAGATAGATGGTAATAAGTGTGTGTGTGTGTGTGTGTGTGTGTGGGTGGGTGGGTGTATGTGTGCATGTGTGACAACTCCGTAGGGAGTCCAGGATGCAGGTGGTCGCTGCCTGGTGTCCTTCAGTGAGTGTGTCACAATGGGCAAGCCTGAGGCGACTCTCTGTGTAATGCTTATTGTGTCTCAGGGCGCTCGCTTGACGAATGCCGACCACACCGCACATCGAATTCATGCCCTGCTGAAAATGGATGCTCCTGATTCAATGCCCACCACCATATGAGGCAATTTGTAATGGCCAATGACTTTAAATGGTCCTGAGAATCCATGTTGTGACAGTACACACCCACGGTCTCAAACACACAGGATAGCACTCACGGCAGGGCACTTCTCTATGAAATATCTATATAACTAGACCAATAATCAAATATGTGTAGAATTTGCAAACTGTTTGTTTGTCAAATTGAAGTGACTGGGTTTTAATGGAACTGCATGGTCCCAATTATCATTTCAGCAGGTTGCCAACATAACAGAGCCAAACTACATTGACAGTATGTTATAGATACTAATCAACTAACAGATGCCTTTATTTTCATTGTGTTTCTTGTTCAATTATCACCTGGTAAGAATATTTCAGAGGTGACATTTTTACAGAGGTGTTGTTGAATTGACCACTTATATCGACGTAGTTCTGACTGACTGACAAACGCTTGCAAAACGCTAGACTAGTTATGCAGGTTTGGAAATGTGCTTTAAGCAAACAATAGATTTTTTATTGTCTATTTTGAGGGTATTTTGATGATGTGGTCACATTGCCACCTTTAAAAATGACTGCTTGTGCATGTGTGTGTGTGTGTGTGTGTGTGAGGATGTGTGTGTGTGGGTGTGCGTGTGTGTATGTGTCAGCTGGTTGGACAGGCTCTAATAAGAAGCAGGGCAGTGGTGGTGTAGGAGTCAGAGGGAGGTCACTCTGGGTTAACTATCAAAGATGACTGCAAACCTATCCCTGTGGAACAGGCTGCAGGAAAAACAACAGCCTCCATCACACCAGCCAGCCTCCTAAAAGTGGGAGTTTTCTCTCGTTAATTAATCCAAGTCTCCGAGACCTGTTTTCTCTTTTGTGTTTTTTTTGTCCACCCTGCCAAAGAGTTCAAGCCCAAGATTCAGGATTTCAAGCAGCCAAGTGAAATTAATAATTTGTCCAGACTACATCTTGTTCAGAAAAGCTTGTTTTAAGCAGTGAATAACGAACTGCAATGCAAAATATTAGTGGTAGTGTTGAATTTTTTGTTCTTAATCACAGGAAATATGTATTTTTTATTCATTTGTTATTTTTGATGGGGACAATAAATGATTTCACTGGGCATTTCAAAGTTCGCTGTGGGTCCAACATGAAAGAGGCAGTACATGCTTGTTTGCCAAGTAAAAGAAAAAGAAATGGTTCAAATTTTTTCAAAAAATATTTTCAAGAATATCGTTTCCAGTACTTCCATCTCAGGAACACCACTGGTGAGAAATAGACACATATTTATTTTCCTAACTGTTTATTGAAACATATCTGAAAAGCATGCAGAAAATATACATGGTTAACCATAAACAAAATATGATAATAAATATATAACAGATCTTCTGGAAATCCTTGTTTGGAGACTTTAAGAAACATTGACTGAGTTAGAGAAAACCGCAGTGTGATAGACAGTCCAAAACCATATAAAAATAGAGACACATGTGGAAATCCTACTTTTGGCTTTACTGAAAGTTCGGCAGCAGCAACCCTCGTCTAGACGGGTTATTATATAAAATACTGGCACCATCAATGTATCCAATTAAACTTGAGCAGTGTTTAAGATTGTTAGTGAGTGTAACACACAATGACGTCAAAACTATGCTGAATGAAAATGTTCTTTTTTTTTATTTTTATGCAGGGAGGCCACCAGCTGAGGCAGTGATTGCAAATTTAAAAAATAAAAAGCAGTCTAGAAATGTTTGTGAATGTTACATTTAGTTAAAAAAAGACAAAAGAAAAGACTATAGGCTGCTTAGGAATGTTCATATTTAACACACAAGGCAGACAACAACAAAAACAAACTTTAAAATCAAATAAACACAAAAAGGAAGGTCCTGTAATGTCGAATATATGGATCCAGTCATATAGGCGTGTTTAGCTGTAATATATCCACTCTGGGCAGACAGACACCTGTCCTCAGCCTGTGGCCCGGGGGGGCAGATCACGAGGGTCCTCGCACCAGTGCCGCCCCTGATGGCTTTCTCAAAGAGGAGCACGCACTGCTGTTAACTGACCTGAGCCTCCTTTCCCCCTCCCTGACTATTCAACTGATGATGGAGAACCCTCTGGTCTACAGCTGCCACCCATGCACTAATACCATACACTGAGACACTCCCTGTCTTTCTCACACACACATGCACACACATACACACACACACACACACACGTGCGCACACACAATTAAATGAATAGGAAAGCACTTTTTCTGTTGACTCATGATTACTTTTTTTCATCTTCAGTCTTCCAGTGACCAAATAGTTCTGGATGAATAAATAAATGAAATATGTCATGCAAAGTGAAGTCCAATGAACACAGCTTGTCGTATAAGAATTTCATGGTGTGCTACCACTCAGGGTTGGTTAACCACAGTTTTAGCATAAGGTGGTTTTGTGGTTAAAAGTCAAAAATCAAACAAAGGAACAAAGTTATGAGTAGGTGCCAGAATACACACTATGGAGAGAGATCCTCCTTTTGACCTAAATATAGATCTCTTTAACACAAATAGGTGGTTTCATTTAGCCAAATGCATGTTCCTTCAAAAGTCTTGAGTAATTCATTCATCCAGTGAACTTTAAAAAAAAACAGACTTGAATCAACAAGCAGTAACCTCTAACTTTGGTGTCTCTATTACAACAGACTATCAAATGCTGAGCACAGAAGATGTTTTTTTTTTTTTAAAAAGAGAGAAAAAAAGTTCTTCGATATTTGGGAATGGAGTTGTACTGGGCAATCCCCATCAGCTGTTTTATGTCAACCTATCAGCAGTCGAGGGAGAGCAATAAGATGCTCAGTAACCAATCCACATTAAGAAACCCTTCAGCGCTTCAATTCCATTGGGTTTTCCTGCTGCAGTAACATGAGTGGCTAACACAGTTCCGAAGCTGATTAGTTTATTGTTTCAGAGTGCGAGTCCTCCGACTGAGAGATTATATACAGTGGGAGATCAATTTAAGCAAGGTTGTGGTGAAAAGCAATCACCCATTTCGTATCACTCATTAACTCAATTAGGGCCCCATGACATCATCCATAGTAATAAGTTTGGTCATGAACGATAAAGATGGGTGACACCTGTCTGGAAGGCTTTGTTCGAAGCTGCTTGATGCTACTGCAATATATTTTGCCATTTCAACATGACTATATTGACATTAGAATCTTCTGTTAACAGGTCTCTGTTCCAATAGCTGCTGCTCTCCAATTATGCCACTTTTGGTTTCTCCCCTTCTGTGAAAGTCCTCGAAGCCAAAGCAAAATCCTAACAGAAGATATAATGAAAGTAAGACGTCTTTATTTTTTTAACTTCACATGGCAACTTCACTTGGTCAGAAAGGTTCATGTATAGTGTTCATCTTTTTTCTTGATCAAGGTCTCTCCAAACATTTTAGCCACACCTTCCTTGCTACATTGCATGTCATAATCAAATGATAGGTAAGAAATGTTTGGGTTTGAATCATGTGCTACACAGTAGCATGGTTTCCAAAATTAAGGTTAAAGGCCAATCATTAGATGGAATACAAAATGGTTTCGGAATTAGTAATCTTGTGTTTAAAGCCTGCTTTGAGAACTAGATTTTGAGTAACAACTTATGAGTGAATATATTGGTGAATGGGTAGAATACTGTTTAGGAGCATACAGAAGAGCAGTCATGTTGATGACTCTGTGATGATTTCTGTTTATACAAATTTGAATATATGTATCCTGTACCAACTGGGTCAAAGAGTAATAATACGTACTGGGTTTTCTTGGAATGTGTCTTTAGAGCTTAACTCCCCATTATGCGAAGTGGTGTTAGTAAGACAAGACCAAAATGGTGGCTACATTTAGGAAGACAGGCAACAATCTATCCAGTCTTTACTTTCCTTCAGCTCATCTTGTCTTCATTTGATCACCATGTACTATCAGACCCATGTACTATATCAGACCAATCAAAACCACCAGAGGTGCAAATTATCTTTAGAATGCTTTAAAGGAAATAATATAAAACTTAAAAAAAAAAACTGTTTCTCTGTGATTTTTACTTATTAGTAGATATTTATATCAGCGATACTCATTTGTTGACATTGATCATCCAAAAAAGGGCTTCTCAGTTTTTGCCGGGATGCACCTTCATATCTTTTCCACATAATGCAGTAACACCAGGAAGATCTCATATGTGTGAGGTAACCCTATTTAACAATCACAAAGTCTTTATATTCTGACAATGTTTAAGTAATTGATCTTTACATAAGGAATTATAAAAATAATGAAAATATGCAGATAAAGAGAACATATGCTTGGGGACTTTAATTTATAATAAGAATTTTACTTAAAGATCATGCAAAACCCGGTAGATAAACATATGGATTTAGCAGCTGAAAAAGCCCCTTTTACCACCACCACCACTACCAGCACAAATCAAACATTAATGCAGGATTGCGTCCAATGATACATGATGTAAAATAAAACATAATATAGAAGCAGACTTTATTTCTCTCTGTCTTTTTGTAAAAATATAATGTATAATAAAATGCTTGACTTATGGTTACCCACAATTCATCTTTGTTATCCATTGCAGGTACAATGAACAGCTCATTAAATATACTATTTACCTGAACAGCAAGATTCAATAATAATCATCAATAATCATTTAATAGAAATGAATCATTACTTGCAGTAAAGCCCTGAGTGTTATCACCAGATAACTGTTTAACAGTATGTGCATGAATGTAAGTACATGGAACAAGGAAAGAGAGCGAGTACTAGACAGAAAAGAGAGACAGATAGAGAGGGAGAGAACGAACTCAATGTTCCCAGAGATGTCAGGAGGCAAGAAATGACATGTAGTGCCTTCAAAGCACCCCAGCCACTGGCGAGAGGAGTTTGTGGGCAGCTGGATTCGGCTCCGGGCGATCGGGGACTCATTCCAGCATGGCTCACAACCCCTCTCTGTCAGGGCTTGCTGTCTTCACCTAGCCTCTTCTACCTCCTCCTCAAGGCTCTTGTCAGAGTATTATTTTCAGCTGTGAGAAATGTATCAAGCATGTCTTATTCTGATAATGACTGACACCAACAGCCAGGCAAATTAGAGGAAGGATTTAGGGCAATAACAAAATGGTGTAATGATTTTGAATAGGGTGAGTTATTGTTACATTCTAATGCGGATTGTCCCATTAATTTGTGTTCTCTGAAAAATAGCCTAGAAAAATGTACAAACTATACAAAATGTAACGTGAGATGTTCCAAATTAAATCATGAAGCATTCTTCATAATTATTGAACGTTTTTAAAAGTAACTGTACTATGATTTTAAAAAATAGAAATATTAGAAACACATCTTAAAGAAAGAAACTGACTTACTTCCTGTCTCCACTGTACATTAACGAGCTCTCACATAAAGTCCAGGAAATCCATAAAAGAGTTTATACATTCATAAAGTTTGGTGAGGCACACATCATCAAACCAGCATTAACATAAACTCAGAACACAGGCGTAAATGGCTAATTTAACATAAGTGCCATTCATTTTCCTCTACGGCAGTGCTGGGTGGTTTAGCGTTTAGCTCTAGCGTGTCGGTTCTCACTTTTCAGCAGAGGAAGTGAACGGTTGTGTTCAGCGGGGAGGTGGGGGATCCTGCCTGATGACAAACAGAGGGGAAAGGGAAGCACAGAAAGGGAAAACCCGTGTTCCTCAAGGCTGGGAGAGGACAGCCACCGCACCCCTGCCCCTCATGAACGGGAGGTGCTGCGCGCGGAGAGTCTTGCCTTTCCGCTTTGAAATTCAAACTGCTAAACATGCTAACGAACTTAAACACACGCTCACACCGGCCCATACATCAACACAAACACTTGCTGACATACGGTCGCCGTGCTAGACCCTGATGAGACTCTGCCTAACATGTCAACACACCAGGGTGGTGGACACATGAAACCTGCTTACACTGGACCAGGGGAGAGGGCAAGGTCCAGCACTGGGTGATGGCAGCCACGTTCTCCCCAGCCTCTCCCCTGAACACTGGGCCTCTGTATTCAGACCAGTTGGGATACATACACTGGTAATGGTGAAACGAGGCTGCCTGACGTCGTGGTAGTCACTGCCTCTGATACTATATATTGTTGACTGAGGCAATAAACACACCTTAAAAATGCTTACCATGGCAGTTTGAGAACAAAGTAGGGACCCACTGAAAAGACCCATTGGATATGTGGTGATAATGACAGATCAGGGGAAGATTTTACACATGAACATAGGAAAAGACACGTGATGCATGTTTAACTTAACATATGTCCACTCAGTCATCATGCATACAGATATACTTTAAAAGTATAGATTTAATACAATGCCACAATCTTAAATTTTATATTTATTTGGTAACCTCACATACACAGAACAACAGAACAAAACCCACACAGAGGTTCCTTACCATCACTGATTACCTTTCTGTCACAAATGAGAACTAAAAGGTCAGCCAGAATCGTTTTATTAGCACAAACCAGTTAAACTTCAAATCTATCTCTGTTAAACTGAGTCAAGAGAGATTGGCTGCTTAGAAAATGTTACAATTAACCTTACCTCTGTTCCACCAGTCGTACAGAAGAAAGAAGAAGGAAAAAAACATCCTGAGTGTTAATTATTAACTCTGGCATTTGTGAGAAGACACCAAAATATTGAGATATACTAACCTTTGGAAAAAGGAAAAGAACAGAGGGTGTTAATTTAAACTTTATTTGAGACATTTAAGAGCTCATAGTAAAACTGTCAATATGTGGATACAACTGGTCAGAGGGTGAAAAGATGATGGGACAGATGGGTAAGCAAACCATGTAAACATTCATCACAGTGATGGCAGGGACTAGACAGTTCAGGAGCCTCCTATTTAATGAGTGCAGTGTTATTGTTAAATTATGAGAAAGGGACCTGCAGCTGCTAAACATGCCTCATTAGAATGGCTAAAAGAAGCTACAAGCCTCAGGCTGAATCTGATCCTTGCTGGCCTGCCAAGCAATTGAGCTGAAAATTGTTTGCAACATCGCAAATACCTCACGGAAGCTGTACGTTTTCCTCTGTTGAAGAATTATTTACCACTGTGGACCCCAGTCGCAATCCATGGGTCTACACTAAACCAGTACACACGATTACACACAATCAGCAATCAAGACATTCACATGCTGAGTCTGGAGTGTTAGAGCAAAGGGAACTCAAACGTGTGCAGACCATCAGGTATCCAGGAGTTTATCCATTTTTCATAGGTGGATTATGGTTGTAAAACCACCGATTTACTGTCATGGGATGCTAATTAGATATTAAAGAAAAACAGAAAATTGATCATTAACAAAAGGAATGCGATTGCAGCCAACTGTCTGTGTTAGGCTTCAGACTATCAGGCTCAGTGCTGGAAAGCTTATGGGGCTTTGCAGATGCCATTTACAGCATTAAAGCTACCTACCACTGATGCTTCCTTGTAGCCACTCCCTGCCTGTAATATTTCACTCAGGGTCAGACTAGGTCAAGCAGGTGACATGGTTAGGACCCTCTGTGTTTCAACCAGTGAAAACAAGTCATTATCAGGTCAATCACCCAGGGTCAGCTGGCTTTTGTGGTCCCCAAAGCCAGCCCTCTTGTCATTTAGTTAGCTCTGTTAAAGAAGTATTTAATAGGTAGGTGAGAGGAATGCTAAGCGGAACTCCATAGGGAGGGCAGAGATCTTAAATAATTGAGAAGTCAGCAGATTGGATTTTGGCGGATTCATTGTTTTGCATTGATTGCGTGGAGTTAATCCTTTTCAGTGTCTGGCCTGAACATGGCCCAGAGGTCCTCTCACTGGGAAAATGATTCCCATCCCTGAGTCATGTGACTAATGAGGCAGTAAAGGCCACTCAACCTTCCACTCAGGGTTCCAGCTGTTTGCTCTCTGCTGTTGCGCTTCACAATTAGAAGCTGCATAATAGATGCCAACACATATATTGTGCTGCAAAGCAAAAAATTTGAAGGATGTGCATTTTTCTCATAGCAAATATCTTTAGAGATTTGACTTTCCTAAGAACTGAGAACGAAGTTACCGCAGGTAATCTATCAAAGTACAACCTCACCGATGTCACAAGCAAAGTTCAGTGTTCTAAACAATGAAAAAAACAGCAATAGCATAGCTGTATTTTGACTGTGCTTCATCATTAATAAAAGCTCTAACAAGGATGACATTTGGAAAGCTAAGTTAAGCCATACAAGACAGCAGAGGCTTTCTGTGAGTGCAGAAAATGGCTCTCTTATTGGTGGTATTAACCCTGCGCAATAAATAGAGAATACATGACAGAGTTTGCGCTGATTCCAGAACTCCTGCCAGCTTGGCCGAACAGTTATTGCCTGTTGACTTAAATATTTACTGTGACCCGACGCACTCATACCGGCACTACCTGAGATTTACAGACTACAGTGGATGTTGTCAAGAATATCCAGGCTGATATACAGCAGGATGGAATCGCAGCGTTCTACAGCGTGTGAGGCTTTATGCATTGGACTGTGTAATTTCCCGCAGGCCCTGGTACACATCCCCGCAGGACCTCAGAAGCAGACCTCCCCTCCTTACCTTATCTGAGCAGCAGATTGCTATCTAGTTTCACCTTTATGTGTGTAAAAAGATCATGACAGACTGGGAACACTCAGGTTGCAGCAGGCTGTTCCATAAATAATATGAAGTTGTGACTGACCATGTCAGAACGGGGAAGCTTAAAAACCTTTCAGATAGAGAGCATTATTTGAACTACACAGGTAAACTGAAACCCTGTACATACTCACATCTATGTTCCCATTGACTGACCCAGCCAAGTATAAAAGGCAATGACTGTTTACCACACTGTTGGTTTTTTTTCTTCTCTTGTCATCTTTGGAAATGCTCCATCACAGTATAATAGACCTTCATTAAGTGCAATGGATTAGCAATTAGCCCTGCCCTGTGCATTTATAGAATGATGAATCAAGTGTTTTGAACTTACTATTATCATTTTACACCGGGTCGCTAAATTAGGAAAACATTAACAGCTGCTATTATGTTCATTTGCTTGGTAAATATGAGCGTTGTTGTCTCACAATCTCATAATTAAACTTCATCCTGCAAAAGGATTGTGTATAAGAGTGTTTAACCACATGTAATTGAATTATTCTTTGGCTCTAAAAGAGGACATTATACATCCCATTTAATTACTCTTTGTGGTTTACATGACAAACAGAGAGAGGTACAATGGAGGATGATGGCACACAATACAGACAACATAAAGAGCAATGCATTCTTATTAGGATAAAGAGAGGCATATTTCATAGTGAATATGCACGCACACACACACACACACACACACACACACATACACACACGCACAGACATCTGTGGGGCATCCTCAAATGGAAGGTGGAGGAGTCTGTAGCATCCACCAGCTCCGTGATGTCGTCATGGAGGAGTGGAAGAGGATTCCATTGGCAGCCTGTGAAGCTCTAGTGAACTCCATGCCCAAGAGAGTTAAAGCAAAGCTGGAAAATAATGGTGGCACACAAAACGTTGCCATTTTGGGCTCAATTTGGCTGTTTTCACTCAGGAGCTCACTTACTTTCGTTGCCAGTGGTTTAGACAGTAATGTCTGTGTGTTATTTTGAGGGCACAGCAAATGTACACTGACATACAAGCTGTACTGACTACATTATATCGAAGTGTCATATCTGTCCCATGAAAAGATTTAATAACATGTTTACAAAAATGTGAGGGGTTTATATATCCTTCGGAATATAATAGCACATATTTATCAGAGAACTAACACAGATAACATGACAACAGCTTGACGGGATTCAGAGGAAAAGTAGTGAAAGTCCTGAGGTTTCTCTCTGTTATCCTCTAAATAACAATCCCTGGCTTGGTGAAGTTAGTACTGCACTTGACAGGCTTTTCCTGGCTATATTCCAAGGCTGGATTCCTTAAAAGGGTTTCACATAAATTTATGAATATGGGAGAACTGAGGTTAAGCTGATGAAACTTACTTCAATGTAATGTAAATCTCCATGCACAGCTGCAGAGAATTTAATCAAGCTAATTTGGTCAAAGAAATATCTACTGCTTTTCAGTGCTGCTTTTTACAAAATAAATAAATAAATAAATAAATAAATAAATAAATAAATAAAAACCACACACACTCACTTTGAAATGCACCCAGTATATTGTCAAATTATATTTTATATGTTTGTCATGTTACAAAAAAAATATTTAAGTTAATGTAAATAGCATCAAAATCTTTCAAAACTGTAAGACCTGCTTTCACATATTAAAAAATTTAATGATATCACACTTTCTTGTGAGGTGATTATGAGTGTGTTGCAGTCAGTACAGAAGCTGGTGAGGAAAGGTGGGGAGAGATTAGCATTAGCTGCGTTAGCAGCTAGGAGGTACCAGCTGTGACACCCAGCACCCTCTGGCCCTAGTGTTCTGTTCCCACATCAAATGAGCTGCCCTCATTCCTCCACTGTGTACCAATAAGTACTAATAATGACAAGAACAAAAGCAAAACAAAACAGATGGGGTCCAATACCTGAGCAGGATTACCAAGAACACACACACGTGTGGGCTGTAGAATAAGCATTTGGCAGACACTTGTAACCAGAAAGACTTATCACGATGACAGTATGCGCACTCCCTGAGAAACAAACCCCTGACCTTGGTGTTAGTAGCACCATGCTCTACCTGCTCTACCAGGTGCGTTACAGGAGTACAAAAATACCTGCAAACACACACACAGAAACACTCACACACACAGCTGCACACATACTATGATATCCTGTGATCGAACTGGCTAATCTGGCAACAATTAAAGTTCTAAGGACAAATCTTTGAAAGGCAAGCAGGCCCTGCTCATTGTAGGATAAGCCTGGGGCTTTATGTGGTGACATTTAGACTCTTATTTTTTTGTTTCTTTTTTCCACGACTGACCTCTCCCTCGCTGCAGTGACAACGTCCTGCCAGATCAGGTTCTTCGCGGCAGGATGAAACACCCAGACTGGCTCCCTCGAAAGCGTCAGACGCTGGTTAAAAGATTCCGCTAACAGCAAACCGCAGGCAATAAAAGACGCCCCTGACAAAAACAGCTCGGCCCTCCCCTGTTCCTCGCTTGGACCCGCTGTGAACCCAGAGGACTTGGCCTGCCCGAGCCGAACCCAGGAGGGGCTCTGTCCCTCACCCAGTGCCTGTAATTAATTGGGCTGTAGAATATGTGGTTTTGCTCCACTACTGTTAATTGAAGGACTGGAAAAATAACAGTGATGAAATGCGAGCCGAAGGGCCAAGGGGGTTGGAGCACAGATACAAAAACAAAATGTTTGCAAACCACATGAAAAAGGGTGATGGAAGCAAACACATTAATCACACATTAATATATATATATATATAACAGTGCACTTACAAACAATATCCTGTAAATCTTTCCTGTAAATCAGGCTACTGGACTTGAGTGCTCCACATCTTTAAATCTTTAAGGAAGGGCTGTGAGTGAAGAGCTTTGTTGATGGGCAGCTATCAAGCTGTGCACCTAAGAGGCCACTGCTGAGAATTTGCCAAGCCCCTCATTTAATAACTACAATAAACAGCCCTAGACACATGGAGCTTTCTGTGGTTCAGGTATCTGAGGAGAGCGTGCAGGAGGGGTGGGGGTGGG
>JAOXYF010000016.1:6499917-6514754 GCA_028565775.1 Sternarchorhynchus goeldii
GTTGCTCAGAGTCCCCTGTCTCCGCCAGCCGGGTGCCTCCAGCTTCTGTCAAGGATGGTACCCATGACCAGGAGGCCTTCTCAGACCACCCTTCTTGTCTGAGGGGTATTTAAGGCAATCTCAGGAGAGAAGATTCAGGGCTCTAAGGTCGGTCACTCACAGATGACAGAGCCCTTTATTCATTTATACTCCCTCTGTTTGGGCTAAATTAGATACACTCTCATTTCTGACACTTGAGCCTACAGCTATAAAGACTGTGTCATGGATGACAACCCGCAGCACACGTTACAAGATGACCTGCAATGAAAGGTTTCAGAGTGGAGATGTTCAAACATAATGACATGACGTGTGTCAGAAAAGGAGCCTGAAACTATCATGAGGTGAACTATAACTTTGTCTTGGATAAAGACCTCCAAAATCACCTCTGCCAGTGAATACACTGAACCCATTTTACTTGAGCTACCTATGCTTAATGTAACTAATCGATTTATTCTGGAAGCATTTTGTGGTGGGTCTACAAATTATATCAGGCAACAAGTTCACCGCTCAGAACTTGGATCTTATGATTTTGCAGCAGCAGAAATGCCCAGGCGTCATCTGAAATAGCCAGGCCAGAGGAGACTGGGAAATTCAGAGAGAAAAGGTAAAGCCCCAGGGCACATTCACAACGTGTAGGTGCTTAGCACTTCGTGCCTGGTTCCTCATGCTTTTACCTATGTTGAGTTTTTTATTGTCACATGCAAGCTTAATCCAGTATATCACATTATCTGACAAAAAGCTTAATCCAGTATATCACATTATCTCACAAAAGCTTAATCCAGTATATTATCACACAAAAGCTTAATCCAGTGGCATAAGGTGTCAGAGAGTTTGAGAGAAAAACATAAGTAGGCTATATTTAACTAACACCTGCAGTTCTTAACTAACATAATTTAAAGCGCTGTCTCTATACCCCAGGCACAATACTATCCTTGCATTTCTTGCAAGTACAGCACAGAGAAGAGTACAAATGTGTGTGCTGCTCGTCTGGGCAGATCAATGGTATTTAAGATAGGAACTGTAGTACCTGCTGTAGTACTGGTTCAGTAGATCCTCCCTATGTCTGAAATTCTTGTTCGTCTCCTTCTTATTGTGATTTACAATAAATGATCTGCATAGTTCACCTGTGAATAAGTGCTTTCATTAATACACTTTCTTTCACACACACACACACACACACACACACACACACACAGGCACATATCTAAGTAACTTTCCTTTTCTTTTTTTCGGAAAGCCCTCTTTTTTCCCCTCAGGCAAAACTGTTTGTATTTCCTGTTGATTGTGTACCATGACAAAGAAAAAAAACCCCAGCAACATAAACTCCAACAACATAAAGAACAACAACCAAACAAACAAAGAAAAAGCTAGCAGCTAAAACAGCAAGCAGCATTCTCAGGGGTCGGCATGTCTGCTCGGGACACGGCGTCACTGGCTCCCCTCCAGCGAGGTCACGCTCATGGTGGCGAGAGGCGCCTGCCTCTGACGTCCCGTACTCGCGCTTCCCGCCCGGCCCTGTCGGAGGAGCTACTGCGCAGGGTCGGCAGCCAAGGCCTGTCCTGACGTGGACAAGATAGACGACCACACCTACCAACACCTGTGGTGGCAGATGAGTGGGAGATAAGGGTAAAGATATACTGCCGTGCGATCAGACGAGCCCAGCAGCCCTGCTGGGAGGCTCTGCGCACATCAGAACTGCTGGAGCTCACCTGCAGGCTGGTGTGTGTTAAGGAATCCAAGAAGCAGCGAACGGCATTAATTTATGGAGTAATAGAGAGCAGAGGCACAGAGCGCCCGAGTTTTCACTCTCCCAGCGCTCGCGCATTAGCTGTGGACAGCTGTGCTGCCGGTGCTGGTGGTGGGTGTGGCAGTGTGTGCGTGCGTGCATGCGTGCGTGCGTGCGTGCGTGCGTGCGTGCGTGCGTGTGTGTGTGTGTGTGTGCATGTGACTAAAACTGTCAAAACTGTCAAAGGTTTTATTTTTTTTTTTTCTTTCACTGACTGTTACTGGCTTGGATGACTTGCTCTTCCAGATCTCTGGTAAGACTAAAGGTTTACAGCTGGCTGTGCATATGTGCTGTGTATCTGGCCATGGTTCACAGCTGTCACTGACTTAAACTAGTGAGTAGATGTATTCAAACCAGCCCGTTTCCTTCGCACTTTGACTTGCTACCAGTATTTCTCATTTGTTATGAGGAGTAGAAGCTTGTTTTTTTGCCTTTGCCCTTTGCCTCCTATATTTAAACACTGCGCAGTTTCAGTTTTTGACATCTCATGTTTTATGTCTTTGATTTCCTCTTTCGGTAAACATGCTTAAAAACTTGAATAAATGGACAGAGTCTTGACACAAAAGAAACCTAGAAATCAGGAGAAATGGAGTTTATTCATCGTACCAACAAACTTTGGTAATTTAGCAGTGTTCACATTTGGAAATGCATTTTTGACAAGGTTTAGGGCTTGTAACAAATAAATAGCACACTTCTGCAGATGCACATCATAGCTGGAAAGGGGAATATATTTCAGAATTAAATGACATACAAGTGAGCTGTGATAACAATGCTTCAACTACTTGACATGTTTTTCTCCTTTTTAAATAAAGCTTTTCTTGTTTAAGTACCTTCAAGAGCATGTTTTAGTTAAATAAATAGAATGATCTCCATTTGAACATGCACAACTGATTTGTTCGGGAAACATATATATTTACATAAGGATAGAACTCTCACTGTCCATCTCTTACCATCTCTCAACTAGAACACACAGAAGCACATACACACAGAGAGAGGTGGCGATGCCAGACAAACACACTCATACAGACAAACCCACACACACACACACACACACACACACACACACACACACACACAATCACATTCTGCCTCCTGCTACCCTTTTCTACATCCACTTTCAAAGCTAAACCTATTAAAGTGTTAAAAATGCAATGCTGAACCTAATGAAAAGAGAAATTATGAGAGTCCAAACATCACATTTAAACATCTCAACAACACAAGATTTTTTTTTTCATCTATTTTCTAAAGATTTTCTTTTTTCAATGTCATGTTTCACAAAGAATATGGGTTCATGCATTGTGAGCTTTGTGTCTTGATCTTCAGCCTTCCTTGGCAAGATGCTGTGGACTGAGGTTTGTAGCTTCAGTGGTGTTAAACTATACATCAATACTCTTTTTTCCATAAGTGAATGTCGAAGAGTCAAGTGGTACTTCGACGAAAGTCATGTACAAACAATCTACAGAAGACCTAGAAAAAGTCTGTCAGCTCCAGAAAACCGTGTCCTGAGCTGCATGTTTCACTACTGAGTAACAAGGACTGCTTGTCTTCAAGTTCTACGCTTTCTAGATTTTTGGGCCCATGTTCTGGCCTTTTGTCCATGGAAGAGGTCTTTTCTTAAACTTTGCTGGGAGGTCTTGGTTCTGAGGCATGTAGTGAAGAGAGCAGGGTGTCGCACTGAATGAAACCACATTTGCTCATCCCTGTCCGCATCAGTTTTCATGAGGCAAAATACGAGTTCTGCATGGAGTAGAGTCGGTCGATGGGGTTTCCCACCCGTGCCTGCAGGGAGCCTGCTTCAGTTGAGGCCATGAAGCAGTCGCTGAGGCTAGTCAAAGAGGTGTCGCTGTCAATATCATGAAATATGGAATCATTTCCTGTGGAAACATTAATAGGTTGATTAAGGAATGGTAAAACAGTTCTATGATAAATTAATACAAATGACCATTTACACAGATCTTTTCCAACAGTGCTGACATATTTCAGACTTCTTTCTTGATATATTTTAGTGTACACACCCCTTATTCTTGGATAACTCCTTGGAGCCAAGTGTAGTTCTTACATGATAGAGAAAAGCAAGGCATTTGGATACCAATCAGATGTTGTTTAACTGGCGAGGGAGAGTTTGACGAATGCCTTCACAAAGAGTAAATGGGCTAATCTCCAGCTCTGTCGTCTGTGCTAATCTCCAGCTCTGTCATTTTCCTTGTGGGCTCAGTTCGGTTTAATACTTGGGTCTCATTCTTAATGACACCATTACACACGACGGTGACAGGTTGATGGGCCATGGTTTTTTAATGAGCTGGCAGTGCCGCCAGTTTCCTGTTGTTTTTGCCATAAACCCTGAGATGGAGTGTGATGAAACTGGGGATTGGGGTCTTGCTATTAAAGCGAATAGATGACAAGCCAACAGGGACCTGTTCATCGTTTATCTGTGACCAAACAATCTACGCAAGCAATACTTAATCGCTGAGTTAATATGTCAATAATACTGAGAACATAGGCCATAAGAGGATTACTGCAACTGTTCCTTACTTTAGTATTATTAACTTAAGGAATCATGTCCATACAGAAAAGAAAATAAAAATGACAGCACAGCTTTAGAATGCTTACAAATGAATAATCAGCATTTCTATTGTATGGTTGTTTTGTGAGTGGACCCATATACTCTTTCCCAGGGTAATTAGACTGTCACCCATCAGCGTTAACCATTGTTGTGTTTATGTTTCACCACAGTTCATCTTCTGAATTTTTATATGCTAGCCAATGAACACTGTCACAAAGCATAACACAATACAGCATCAAACCTCCATGCACAGGCGGAGGGAACGGAGCAGATGATTGCTCGGGTGGGAATTGCCGAAAAAAAGGAGCCGGGTGGGGAGTGTAAAACATGCTGTATTCATTTGGCTGGGAAACTTCAAAAATAAATTGATGGGCCTGTAAATGCATCTTCCTTTTGGGGAGGGGTGGAGGTGGGGTGGGGGAGGCAGTATGAGCTGAACCGCAAGGCGCTATGGTCCAAACACATGCCCAGGCGAGTGAGATGAGGTTCGGGAGGGAGGGTGCAAGAGCCCCAGGGTGCTGCTCACCATATGGGTTCATGTGGTCGCCGGGCATCTGAGGAGGAGTGAGGCCCTGCTGGAAGGCATCGGCCGTGTAGCCGTTCTCCATGGCAACCATCTGCTGCTGGGCAGGGGCCAATGGCGTGTAGGAGTTCATCATGCTTTCCATCCGATTGGACATCACCTCTGGAAGCACACGGGAAAAAAACATTGCAACATGCTGAGAATGAAAAAACATCAGCAAATGTTGTGATAAATTTCCATAAGACATTCCATTTGATAAAATATAAGGCTAAGATCTGTACTGCAAGAACAGCTCGTCCATTTAAAATGCTTCCCTTTTTCATTTTTAAATGCTACCCTAAAGGTATAACTTCTAAAGACACATGTCAGTTAGGTAACTGTAGACAATACAAAACATTTATTGTCCATTTGGCGAGAGGGATGTTCTTGGAACCTGGAAGTAAAATTTCTACAAAAGTCAGGTACAAGTAGTGTTTTCAAAAATCTAGCTGAACTCTGTGAAACACCAACAAACAGGAAACTCTCTAGCAGTGGAGCAGTACAAGATCCTCCTGGAGCTGTGATATGGAGAAAAGCTCCCTGACTCAATGAGGGCCAGGCATGGCTCCTGTGGCTTTCCATCTCGAACCCATCGTTTCAGCAATCTGCTTTAGAGTGGTGAGCCCATGCAAGGATTCTGAGACTCATTTTGAAAGGGTTCCACAAGTTTCCATTACATCTTGTCTCAATTCCGTGGCAAAGGCATTTTATGCTGTTTTGGAATGATAACAAATATGTGGATTTGTTACTTACTTGTGTTATCAAATTATGAACAGGCAAATATGTTGAATAGTTTACACAGTGCTGCTAAATACTTTTAGAGAACATATTAGCCCGTGTACTATGGTAAATATATTCCCTAGTTAGTTTTAATTATTGCATAGTAATCTGTATTCAATTACACCTCTGGAAAGCGGACACTGATAACCATGATGGATACTGTTGTATTCTTTACTGTTTATGCTTTCCTATACGACAACATAAAACTGTGGATCTTCTCTGATGGCATATTCCAGTTTGATTCCATGATTGATTACATCAGTGTTTCTACTCCAGGCTACCTCAGCCTGGAGTAGAAAGTCCGATTTCAGCAGATGCTCAATGACTCGGACCACCAGGTCAGCAGTCCCACGCCTGACTGTCTCTCAAGAGCACTATTACCAGTTAATTTTCCTCCATGTCTCTGAGAGAACAATTCTGCTTGAGGAACACACAGTTCCATGACCAATAGGAGATTTCTATCTACCTCAACAACATGAATTATCCAGTCAAACTGTTAGAAAGACCACAACAGATTGCTGAAGATTACAGAACTCATGACCTTCCTTCTATATGTCAGACTTCAGAAAAGTGAAACTATGAACTTGGGTTGATGTGATGACTCTACAATTTTGCTGCTCAACAGCAATCCAGCCCCCCCACCCCACCCCTTCTTTTTTTACAGCCGAGTTTGTGAAAAAGCCTCATAACTGGATGCACCATGAGGATAGTCTAACATTGGTCTATAAAATAAAAGTATTATTACTCTTGGTTTATAGCTGAAGATGATTCAATGATCTCCAGATTATGACTTTCCAGCGGGGAAGGTACAAGAGGTTCTGCTCAGCAGTAAAATGTCAATATAAGCTTTGGGATTTCCCCAAAGCAAAGAGAGGAAGAACTGCTCTCTTGTTGTACAGGAGACATGCATGCTTCTTATCTTATCTCTTTAGGGATCTTAAATCTAAATTTACTTTGTGCTCATACCTTTAATCGTGTTTTGCTTTACAGTAAAACAAGTTTGCCAACATTACATGTATGGTTGGATGTATTCTTCCTGTGCATTAGTGAAATGTAATTAGCCACACGCTACAACACTATTATCCTGTGTCAATATTACAATAACAGCATTAAATTCAGCACTACAATCAGACTCTTTAACTCTGAAGATGTACGGGCTGCTGGATGTAGCTGGCCCTGAACTCTCTAATAATTCCAAACAGATTACTTGACAAGATTTTATCACAAAGACATCAACAATGATTCAAAGGCAACAACAAAGAGCAGAGAGCATAAATGAGTGATGACGATTTTTTTTTTCCTGAGAGCGCAACAGTAAATATTTTTACAAGAATGAAGGCTCTGAGCTATAGAGAAAGCATTTGTCCCTCTCCAAAGACTAACAAACTTCATCCCCTCCTCAGAGGGTTAGATCAACTATCAAGGGAGCTTTCTTGGGTCTTTTCAACAACATATTAACTTAAGAGATAGTTGCATACAAAACCCTTTTAAAATTGAAAATATAATGGGTAATACATAAAAGACAACAAATCATACTACTGCTCATCTCAAGCTTTTGCCCTGCTTAAAACGAAACGAACGAGTCAATGACGCTTTTTGACCTGTGAGGACACCGAGACGTGTAACAGATCCCATCTACTGCAGCCGGCAACGTGCAGATCACAGAGACAGGGTTAGGGTGTCCTCCACGCCTGGATGCTAGGCAACACGAGATGCTGGCCTGCTGAGGAGGGGATGCGCGGCTGCTTCCAGCAGGGAGGGAAGGAGGTGGGTGGAGGGGTCAAAGTTGAGGCAACTTCAATGTGCTTGCGTTGTAAATTAAGTACTCCACATCCACACATGCACTCCCACACAGTCCAGGATGCACCGACACCCCCCCCCCCTCCCTCCACATCTACAGCTGACAGAGGTCAGTGTCATCGTCTGCTCAAGGGTGGGCATGACGGATGTAACTCCTATCCATGAGAGCAGTTGGTACTGCCTGACTGGTGGTCCAAGGCTGAGACACTGCTGTAAAATGAACACTGAAACCAAAGCCAAGCTAAAACGCCAGTAAAGACCACCTGAAGACTGATCCGGACTGAGGTCTTGGTAGGTCTGCCACTGGTCAGTCTGGCTTTTTGTAATATGAATTTTTAATACTACGAATCAAGTGGATACTAGAACGTCATACCTTGGCCGAGCCTTTGGGAGTTCTGCTGCTCCTGCTGCTGCTGCTGTCGTCGTGCCAACTTCTTCATCTGAAAAAACACCGATAAAGCAGCGATCAGGACACTTCGGGACATCCCAAAACTGACGCTCTTGCTCTTTTCCGATTTAAAAAAAAAAAAAAAAAGTGTTGCTCCTTGTTGTTCACCTCTGCTTGAACTACACAGCCGTCTAGCGGAGCGCATTATATTATCTTGGGGCTTTTGAAGATAGCATCAGAGCGTGGAGGTGGGTTTCAGGCACTAACGTAAAAGTGGGATGGATGTGAGTGCATCGCTCTCGCCGCTCACGGGGAGGTTTTCGTGGAATGCGGCGAGAGGTTAAGCCTGAGGCAGATAGTGGCTGAGATTTGCTGTCTCTATCACGCTGGCCCCGCTCCTTTTTGGCAGAGCCGGTGGAGGGCTTCGCCACTAGCCCCACTGTTCGAGGATTACTCACAGATTGCTGCCTTATCTGCTCGCCGACTGTACATCACCAGGCTCATGCGGATAATACCAGGGGATGGACAGAGTGCGCAGAGTGAGGGCTCACCTTAGCTCTCTGGTTCTGGAACCACACTTGAACCACACGCACACTCAGGCCTGTCTCGGCAGCCAGGGTCTCTCGTACCTGGACATGAAGACATCATGAAGACCAATCCCTTACATATACTGGTTATACAAGAACTGCTGAACATCAGGATGTTTTATTTTTGAGTTAATATGGATGTCAAAAAAAAATTGGTGCGCTGGACCCCTATATTGCCAATTCCTGCTGCTATGAGTATTATTAGCATAATGTATCAAAGGAAGCAGCTCACCTTCCGACAGGGCTTGGAGGACACCTCAAACGAGGCCTTGAAGGCACGTCTCTGCTGTGTGGTGAGGATGGTCCGTGGTCGTTTAGGTCGCCTCGGGTCCTTCCCATCATCCCCCTTGCCCGGGCCTCCGGAGCCCTTCTCCGGCTTGATATCCAGTTCCTCGTCCTCACTCTTCTCTGGGGAGAGATCCGTCATTGACAGGAATCAGCACGTTTCTCGAAGTCTGCAACTTTTTTTGGACAGTCTATTGATGAATAGATGTTTTTGTTCTTTTCAATTTGGTGAGATTCAGACACGGCGCATTCATAATGAAAGGAGACACATGTGGTTTTAATACTTTTGTTATCAATTTATTGCCGAAAGAATAGGCCACATCCACTACAAGGCTGCACCCCCCCCAATTTGAAAAGCACTATGAAGTATGCACATCTGTCACTGTGCTGGACACTGTGTCATTTAGAATTAATAGCAGAAGGCTTTGGCTATTTTGCACTGAATAAATCTTTGATAAGAGCCCTACACATAATGGATGCTATACTGTAGGGAAATACTGAACACGGAACTTGTCCGCATATGGGAAATCTAACATAGATATCGGCAGAAAGAAATGAAATAGATATGAAAACCACAAAGCCTATGGGTGACTAGTCAATAGCCACATATCCACAAGGATACCAGACTTGTAAAAACAAAATGGTGTAAAAAAACATTGCATGTTATTGTGCATTGAGAAGAGTGATTTAGTCAAGTAAATCACTATTCAACTATTCAACCAACTTTAACAGGTACTAAAAATCTTCCCCACAGTGTGAGACCGGATATCCAATATCTCTGTTCACGTTATGACTTTTTAAACCAAAATTCATATGATGTTATTTTATCATATGAACTTATCACAGTGTCTCAATTAGTTGATGATAATGTGTGTGATCCTCAGGCGGTCAATCAAACCATCCTGTGTCATGGTAATCTCTCTCAGTAGGTCGTGCTAATGTGCCATCTAACCGAAATGGCTTCTGGCTCTCCTGCTGTAATTATAAGAGCCAAGTGGGGGATTGTCTTTATTGTTCAGTGGATGGAGATTTCATCTAATAAGCCAAATCAGCTTATGTCTGATAGAATAATAATCATAATTAGAAAATGGGTCGAACTCCATGGCATGGCATGGTTCAAAAGTTAAAAACCCAAATAATGGCTGTGGTCCCCAAGAGGCAGTTTCTCTGAGATGAAAGGCTGCCCCAATTCGGGCCTAGTGACTCGGGTTCAATCAGGAGGGAGTGCTGCTTCGGCTGGAGAACAGTTTGGTCCTATAAGGGAATGGCTGTAAGCTGCAAATATGTCGCATGTCCTTTTCTCATCTTTTCTCTCGTTCACCCTCGTGTCTCGCAGTGGGGAGCACTGTGACCTCCTCGAATTCCACCACGATTTGCAGCAGCTTCAAGGCGAGCGTCGGTATCACCTCCTGACTCCTGGTCGGGGTGGGAGCCCTCGCGCCCTGTAGCCCACCTGAACGAGGCATTGAACTGGAACAAATATCCGTGGAAGTCGACACAGGCCTCCTGACGCGTCCGACAAGTCTTTTGACATCTCAGAGGGTGTGTGCGCTCAAATGAGAGACATATGGAGACAGTGGTGGAGCGAAGTAGAGGCGAGAGAGGGGTGGGGTCGGTAGGTGGAGGGCCGGCGAGACGTGTAGGCCTACCGCCCAACAGACCCAAAACTCTCTCCTGTCACTCTCTGAGAGCCACTGCTCTAATTCTTTCCAGCAGCTCCGCCTGCCTGCCCTGTGCCGCCCCATGATCACGCTCTCAACGCCCCCTTCCCCTGGTCGCACCTGCCCGTTTTGCCGCAGCCCCGGCGACGCGCGATGCCAACGCTCACCCGAGTCGGAGTCATCCGGGCTGACCGAGCCAAGCAGGTCCTTCTCCTTCTCGTAGTCGTTCTTGCAGAGGAGCTGGCCGTCCTTGAGCACGAACTCGTCCCCCTTGCGTAGCTGCCGGTCACACACGCAGCAGCAGAAGCAGCTGAGATGGTAGACGCACTCCAGCGCCCGCATCACGAACTCTGTGGGCGCGATCTTCTCTAGGCAACCACTGCACTTAGTGGCGAACAGTCTGAGGAAAAGAGGGGGAGGAGCAGGGGGACAGAACAACCGTTGTCAGAACCTTAATTCTTGCTTAGAGTGCAGACGTGCCAATAAACACTGCAAATTCAGACGTGACATGACAGTAACAGTATATAGCGCCATAGTAACACGTTTTCTCGTTCCCTAAATGTGACTTGCTAGTGTATTTGCATGAAATGTGGAGCTTCCACATTTTGCAGCATTAATGTAAATGATGACAGCACTTCAGAATAAAACACCTCTCTGAGAACCTGTCCATCAGCACATATTGTTAGACTCCGATATGGATTAGATAATCTGTTTGGTCACACATGCAAGTCATCAGCAAGAGTCTGTACCCACAGCTATTTAGGTCATTTACAAATGCATTTACAAATCATTTGCAAAGCCAGTTTTGGGTTATGTGGAATGAAAGGAAGGAAGGTGTCTTGCTTAAGCAGGATCTCAGGACAACTTTTGCCATATGAAATGCAAATTTCAGAGGGTGAAACTATAAGCAGTTAGAGACTGAGATGAGATACAATGTTGATGCTCTGCTATAATTCAAGTACTGAAAGCGCAACTCAGGGCAACCATCTTGGTGAAAGTTACAAATGCATTACATTTTTATGGAACTGGCAGTTTTCAGTGTACCACCGGTCTCACAACTGGGGTTAGTCAGTCATCTGCACAAGTGTGAGTCTTTAATATGCATGGCCTCATTTACATGTTGACTTTGGCAATTAGTTAGTGAATCATAATGGAACAGCACAGGTGAATTTTGCACAGCAGTCAGTTATCAGTGCACTAATTATTATCACGGTAACTTTATGAATAGTAATGAAGCACTGTAATGCACATGTGTTTTATATCATGGTTACTGTCAAGTTTTATGAATATGGTCCACTTTCTTTTGGAACTCAAAAATGCGCTGAAATTTATGCTGGGTTCGCAGTGTTGAGCAATGTCTCTATGTGTGGTTGTCCATCATGGAGCAGTGATTAAGGGGGCAGGGGGTGTGTGCCTAAGTCCCTGGGTGATCTCCTTTGACAGCGGCTCATCTGTTAAAGTACCCTGGATAACCCCTCAACGGCTCAGCAGAGTCCAATCAGAGGAAGTGCACGCTGGCCGGCCAGCCCAAACGCTCCGCCGGACCCTCCGCGGCCTTTGCCCCATTCAGGGTAGTGATTAGACAAGCCCCACAGCAACTCGGACAATATGGCTGAAACTGGAAGCTATTCCTTATAGGATCGTAACGTGTGACCGAGTGCTGAATGGATCTGCAGAGATGCCGTGCGCATTCCACAGTGCTTTATTTGTAAGTAATTGTTTAGAAGGGGAACAAATGAGCTTTATTTATTGCATAGGGAGTCAGACATTCCCCTGAGCCACTAATATTAACATTAGCATGCTATATGTGAAGTCTGCTTTGATTCATTTCACACCAGTCAATCAGAGACCAGCAATCAGATTGGATCACAGCTAACAACAACTTTATCTCCAACCTGGTCAATCCCAGAGCAATGTCACTTCTGTGACTGCTGCAGCATTCTACCATTGCTAGGTAACGGTATCTCCTTCTCCTGTCACCCATGGCCTGGAGCAGAATCCACAATGCGTGGCTGTTAGCGATTTTGCGGAAATCTCGCTGTCTCTGTGGTCTTCATTTCCTCCATGGGGATGGGGGGGGGGTGACATGGATAACATCTTTTTGTGTCTGATTCAAAGGCGAGACGAGACGCCGGCGTCCCCTGCCCAGGCCGCGGGCCCTGATGCCGGAGGCTCCTGCCGAAGCGAGGAGCAGGCAGGCGGAGCAGGCGGGCGGAGCAGGCGGGCGGAGCAGGCGCGGTAGAGACGTACCGTCCGTCCCATCAGGGCTGATTTATTAGCACCAGCTCTTTTGTTTGCTCGGGGCTGGAAGAACAGCTGCTCCAACGCTCATCTATATCTACTACGCCTTGATATGGCATTGTACGCTATGAGAGAGAGAGAGAGAGAGAGAGAGAGAGAGAGAGAGAGAGAGAGAGAGAGAGAGAGGGAGAGAGAGGGAGGCAGAGAGAGAGAGAGAGAGAGGGAGAGAGAGGGAGGCAGAGAGAGGCAGGGGAACAGAAAGTGCATTGCCATCATCTGCGGAAGCTGGATAAGGTTGGCCGACAGTGATGAATATGGGTAAATATGAGGTCATGGGGCAGCAGCGGCAGCCTTTGTGATGATAATGGCTTTGTAGAACGCTGATTGGGGTATTGATATAAGCCCTGCGTCAGGCCCACTGCTTTTGGTGGGCAGCTGTATTAATGTTTGGATTTTCTTTGTAGGGTATTTTCTTTGTGGCTATCTTGTGCATTTATTTGTCATATTTGTCTTTGCCCTGTCGTTCGTGGTAATTAAACCCACGTGTAATCCATTGTTCAGAGGGAAAACGCCTTGCCATATTCTGTTGATCTACTTTCATGTTAAATGGGTTAAATATTCATTTTCTGATTAAAGATTTGAATGATTGTAAAGTGCAATATATTTTATAATTACTCTCTAAAGCAAATTGCTCTGAGCACAGATCTTTGGCCACAATTACAGCTTATCAAGGCAACAATAATATGAATATTGGCATTGTCAGGATTTATGAAAGCTGATAATCTTTGATTTATTACAAAACATTAAGAAGATTAGGAGATTATTTTTTGACAATGGAAAAATGTTAATCCCTTAAGAAAAAGTCAAAAATCTTGGCATATCAACAATTGTGTTCAGTTCACAAAATATGGTGCTCCCTGGCCATGTACATCAAAATGAGTGAGTAAGCATGCACTCTAGTGTGTGTGTGTGTGTGTGTGTGTGTGTGTGTGTGTGTGTGTGTGTGTGTGTGCGTGTGTGTGTGTATTTGAGGGAGAGAGAAAGAAAAGGAAGTCCTTGTAATTTTGATTGTATTAGTTTTATGGTGACTCCCTATTTATCCACAAACTCATTTTTATATTCTAGTCGATTGTTCTCTCTCTACTCTATTAAGCAAAGCATTCATAACAGCTGCCAAAAATATTGATTACAATATGCCAAAATCCCAAATATCAATACAAAGTGTAATGTCAAAAAGCTTGTGAGAAACATTAAGAGCGGTGTGGTCACAAGAAATTATTTTAGGATTTGATATCCCAAAGAATATTTGAGCTCGTCATCCGTACACTGAATTTACATCCAAACATGTCCACCCCTCTGTTCGATCCCTCCTGTTTTAATGGAGTATTCAGAACTTGAACTGGCTAGACTATATTGCTGGACATGTCAGACTCATGGGTGATGAATCTGTCATGATGGAGCCCACAGGTCCAAATCAAATGTTTATTTAATGATAGGAGTTCCTGCCTGAGAGATCAAGCTTGAAGAAGCAGGGGACGGGCAGGAAATGACCCTTTTGAGCTGCTGTGACACTTCCTGGATTCGCCTGCTCACTCCTCTGCTCCGCACTCTCCAGATCCTGATCCCTCTCATCCAAATGAAAACATTCTTTTTCATCCCTTTCTTTCCCCCCATCTCCTCCTTTCTTACCCTCCTGCTCTAATCTTGTAAGCCATTATTTTTCTATTTCCCCTTTCTGTCACCTTGCATTATTTTTCCCGCTGTAATTCCCATTCGCTCCTTCTGGAATCTTCCTGTCCCGGCTTTGTCCTGGAATCTAATCCGGACTTTTTTGCCCATTGCCCCCCTGCGCCTCCTCTGCTCAACATTCCCAGCAGGACGTCAGATGGAATAGCTACGCATGACGCCCCTGCTATAGCAACCACACCCCGGCAGGAAGGCGACGGCTAACTTTTCGGATGGGCAGAGAAATCCTTTCACTGGGCTGGCAGCAGAAGTAAATCCTTCTTGGAGGAACAAGGGGAATTAGCAGGGAGCAGTGGAGTAGGGATTTAACCCCACCCCTTTTTTTCCTTTTGAAAGGCACAGTCACTTCAACTCCCACTGCTAGCCACAATCAAACAGGGTGGAGGCAGGGGGTCACGG
>JAOXYF010000016.1:6514854-6525138 GCA_028565775.1 Sternarchorhynchus goeldii
GGGCAGAGAGGGAGAGAGATAGAGGGCAGAGAGAGGGAGAGAGAAAGAGAGAGGAGAGGGTGAGAGAGGGGGGGGGGGGTAGGGCCCAGTGAATGACCCAAGCACTGGATTGTGGAGGAGCCTCTAATCCCACTTTAATACCTTTCCAAGTTCAGCGCCGAAAGAATGCTCTTTAAAACAACACCACAGTGTGAGCAGGCGAAGGGCAACCCAGGGGAGTCGCCACTCTCAATCCCCCGTAACATTACCTGATTAACAGCCCAGAGCCTGTGTGCTGGCCATCGAGAGCGGCCGTGCGAGACACGACCACCCCACCACCACCACCCCCATCAACACCACCCCCCATCACCCCGCCGCCCCGGTTAGCACAGCTACCGCCAGTGCGGCTACGGCACGGGCGTCTCGGGTGCCGTGCCGGATCTGGAGAGGATTTCTGTCCCGTGGTTCGAGATGAAAACCAGGAGCAGGAGAAGAAAGAGAGAAGCCCAGCGGAGCAGTTGCAGTGTGGGACCGGACGCAGACCCACATCTGGGCCTTTTTAAGATGCCCCTCTCTACAAACTCAATAAGAGTGCACACTGCTTCTGAACGCACAACAGAAGATCATATTCGAAAGAAGAGTTTACAGCTCCCTGCCTGGCGAAACCCCTGTTCTGTTTGATCCAGACGTGTAAAGAGAGAGACTGGCATTGTGCTTCTTTTTTCTGTTCTTTATTTTTCTTCTTTTGATTTTTTTTTTTTGCTTTATTATTATCTTTTAAATTAGAGTAGCAGCGTGGATCCCAGTCACTTCACAGCACAGAATGCCAAGGGCAAGATGCTGCAAGAGTGTCCAAAAGATCCTTCAGCTTGGCAGAGCCCTGAAATAAAAAGAAATCCAGAGAGAAACGAAAACGAGTGAAAAAAAAAAAAATCAGGGAAATCGCTGGAAAGAGGAAAGAGGGAGAAAACTGGACAAAGACACAACGTTTGCTCCCTTCCCAACACCTGAGCGCACAGATTATCAGATAAGGCTCTTGCGTTTGGATCAGCTGACACAGTTCAAGCAGCACAGTGCCAATATTGATTCAGGCCCTGCTAGACCTGGAGACCAAGAGCAGAATCAGAGATAATCCCCAGAGATAACTTCGGGAAAGCTCCGCAGGAGATAATTATCTGCTCCCAATCACTCAGCCGCACACACAATCGCTCGTCACTCAAAGTGTTTGCACTCTCTCTCACACACACACATACACAGAGGGATATACAAGTTTTCCCAGAGAAATGTCTTGGAATGTACAAGCAACAAGTGTCTTGGATATTGAAGTAAAAACCTAATTTACTGCCTTCATAGATCAAGGAATATGAAATGGGAGGCAAGTTTGCGAAAAATTTCCATCTTATTAGTAAAGCAACGGTGAGATTGTGAGACCCAGATCCATTAGTCAAAACCCAGTGAAAGCATTTCTGTGCTCTATTTTTGCACGGTGGGATGTTTCTGTGCTCTGGCATTCTTACTGCTTTCGCACTGGCTGCTTGACAGTCTTGGTTGGATGAAGATATTTCTGGAATAAGAAAAAGCTACAGGCTGGGAGTCAGAGGCCAAGCCCCGTGCAGCTTGGCCGCTTCGTCTCGCCAGGTCTGGGGCATCCTGGGCAGGCTCCTCTCCCTTCTCCCCTCCGGACCGCTAAAGCGGGGCCGCTGTGAGGAGCGGGCTCTCTTCCCTTTGAACGGATTATGAGCAACTTAAAGTGTGACAACATCTTGAAGCTTTCACCACATGTTGCCAATGATTCCTCCACCACGAAAGGCCTTCCTCTCAATGCCTCTGCCTCAGTGATAAGGATCGCGGAGCCGGGGGGAGAGATAAAAGACGAGTCCGGAGCGGGGAGCGAGGTGTGGGGGAGCGCGGGCCTGGATAATCGCCGTACATTTAACAACACATGCCCCCCACCCCCCCCCCTCCATTATCTTCTCACTTTCCGCTGAAAACAGCATAAGTGAACACGGGTGGGGGGGGGTATGACAATTTAGGGCAGAATGGCCTCTTATGTCACCACATCTTCATCAAAGAGATCGAGAGAGGGAGAGGAGTATAAGAGTTACCCAGGAGAACAGCTGTAAACGATCACTTTGAAGACAGTTCCTCTGGCGCTCTCTCGCCAAGAACCCCCTCTGGGCTCACGGGCTTGGAGCATGTCAATCATAAAGCCGTGGGCGATAAGGCGTGAGGGGGGAGAAGGCTGTCGAGGTGCTGCTAGGGGAGCCCGCCGAGCTACCAGCCAGCTCGGTATGGCGTCCAGCGCTGCTGATTTACAGGCTACATGGCTTCTGTGACCTTTCCTTTCCACTGGCCAAGCAGCCAAATGGAGGCCCAGCCAGAGGATCTCCTGGATACCGACCCTTNNNNTTAGATTAGGGAAAGCACAAAAACTATGGGGAGGGGCGTTTGCTGCAGCAAGGCAGGGCCCAGAGACGTGGTGGGGAGAGGGAGAGATCTAGAGCAGATTCCCTTCACTCGGATCTGGGAGACGAGGTGGCAAAGAGCAAAACTGCTTGTGCAGTAAGATCTTCAGGAATGATTCAGGGGAAGAGTTTCAACTGGGAGGTCTGATACACGACTTCAGACGGACATTCCAGGTCCACACGAGCTGCTCCTGTTAATCGCAGTGAAATTTGTATTTAAGGCATGTACATGCCAACATATTCTTTGTCAAGTTGGGGACATCTGCTTTACATAATATCCTTGTCTTGTTAATGGCTAAAATTTCATAACACATCCTTTGACATTTTTTTATTATTTATTTATTTTATTTTTTTTGGAATGAAGAAATTGGAGATGGCCTGAATTTGAACTATAACTGTTATTGTTCCAACAAAATAATTAGCACTGAAGAAGAATGTTAAAGCACTGTAATATGAACTATATTAATTCACTGCAAGGAGCATTTAGGCTTGAACAATGATTCATTCTACTGCTTGAAGTAATATTCTTTACATTAGGTGGTCCAAGAGCAGTATAATCAAGCTAAGGCTAGACTGTGCTGTTCTGTGAGCGATTTGAAGAGACTAGCTTTATAAACGTAGTAGGTCATAACTAAGGTCCTTAAAGTTTAACCACACTAAAAACGCTGTTTCATTAAAATAAAAAGATCCTATATTAATTAAAACAAAACCTTCTGTTTAATAATCTATAAGGAAAATGGTCCTACATTAATGTTTAGTATCAGCATTTCTCTCTGCTGTGGTGAAATTACAGTTTGAGCTTAATGAAGGAAAATAAAGACTTGCCACATCTTCACCGGGTCCTACGGGCAAACTTAAGTCAACTCTAAGAGCAGCTTAATCACCCCACCTCCCTTTACTAAATTAGCATAGGAATGAGCTTTAAATTGAGGCACTTTGTTTTTTAATTAAACTCCCAGCAGGTAAAAGTAAGACACATTAGAGAGGGAATGTGCACCATCACCAAATGCCCAGTGGTGCCTTTTCCGTAGGAGCAATCTGGAAGGAAGACCAGGAGTGAGAGTCTCGCCAGGGCCTTCCCACTTCTCGGGCCCCTGGCCCCGCCCCCGTCAGAGGAGCGTCTGGCCAATGACTCGTCTGTGGTTTACGTCCCCCTCTGTGGGTCTGGCCATGACTTGTGATCTCAGACGAGATCATCCTCTGATCATCTCTCTTTACCGTGATGTATTCAGTAAATGAGTCTCCACAGGTGTGCTCATTCTACAACACCATTATCTTCTGACTTTACGAAGCTTGAGAGGTATTATTGCAAACAGCTGCATGACTACAGGGACATTTTAGTCATATTTGTTTGACACCAAGCAATTTATTACTGAACAGCGTTTATGCCATGGGTATTGTCTGGATATAAATGATGCCTTACATCTTCTGTGGTGTAAGTAATGTGACATATGCCTGTTACACAATGAATAATAAAGTATTGTTATTATATTGTAGATCTCACGAGCTATGGTTTTATTCTACGTATGTCCATGGTCACATGCACATGTATCCACTGAAAAGAAACAAAAAAACAAAACTGTTGTTGGACAGGACAAAGGATGTCCTGGGAAGTCTTTCAAGGACTCTCTGGATTGCAAGCTACAGATTTTGTTCATGTTTTGTGTTTTTTGTACATGGTTTCATTGTTCAACTGCCCTAAATCACAAATATTAATAACAGCCAAAAGGATCGCTATGCATTCTGCACCACTGAACTGATATAATCCTTGATAGTTCATAAACAGGAATGATATAGTAGTTATCTTAGTCTAAACATGCCTTTGCATCTCCTTCAACACCTTCCTCCATGCAGGAGAGCCAAGAGAAACAGCGACAGCCTGAGAGAACACAAATCACTCCAGAACAGTTGTGAGAGAGAGACAGACAGAGAGAGAGAGAGAGAGAGAGAGAGAGAGAGTGACAGAGAGAGAAAATCATCAACAAATCACATCGACTAGCATCCCTCAAACAGCACCGGCACTGTGCCTAACATCACAGACATGGAGATCTACAGCGTTCAGAGGCAGGCCAGAGACAGACAGAGAACAGCTGAAAAGGACAGCGTTTAGAGAGGGAGCTTGGGGCAGCAAGTGGTGGAGTCTGAGCACACAGGCTAGCGAGGAGATCAGACAGACAGGTACACACAATGTGTTTGATCAGCTGGACCGCTTCAGCCAGCACACTCAATGCCACACAGCAGCTCCTATGTACAGAGTGACAGTCAAGCTGCTCACTGCAGTAAAAAGGGAGAAGGGTGAGAGAGAGAGAGAGAGAGAGCGAGAGAGAGTGTAAAGAGAGAGACAAGAGGGGGGTTGGGGTCCTCAAAGAATGACATGAATGCTAGTGAGGAATGATTAACAAATTACCATTTTGCTCCACCCCCCCCCCACCCCCCCGCCACAAGTTGCTCACCCCAATTTCAACACAGAAACAAAAAAATATAACTGAGACAGAATTAGAGAATATGGCATAAAAACATTATCTGACCAAATAATAAATCATCATGAGAAAATATGAGTTATCCACTAATTTGAAATATAAGTATGAGAAATATAAGAAATAATTTATGGCTCATAGGGTTATAAAAAAAATCATGTAACTGCATATGACTGATATGCTGATCGAAAAGCCTCAAATTCTTAGTGTTTTGTTCTCTTTGACTTTTCAGTAACTTCAGTGTCAGAACTGTGAATCCCAGAATTGCTGGCATGTTTCCTCGACCACAGCCAAGTGCGCCTGTGAGCCTGAGGTGGAGAGGCGTGAGTTACAGCCGCCTTTCAGGCAGCCCGGGGTGCTTCCCGTGCCCTCCCTGCTGTCGTGTAACCCTAGCCTGTGGTAATGCCCATCTCCGCTGCCGCCCTGCTGGAGACTAGACATCTTTACAGCGCACACACTGCATACAAGAGAGTCTGAGGCACTGAGAGAGCAAGTGAGCGAGGGAAAAAGTGAGAGAGAGAGAGAGAGAAAGGGAGAGAGAGAACGAGTGACAGAGAAAAAGAGAGGGAGAAAGAGAAGAGAAAAAAGAACTAATATTTTCAACTCGCCGGCCAAGTGTACTTCACTAAAATAACATAATAAAACAAAAATAAAAAGAACCATAATAAAAACGAATAACTGCAGTGGGGTTGCAAGCTTAGAATCCTAAAATGGCAGCCAGACATGGAGCAAGCACAGAGGAATGAAAAACTTTGCAGGACATTTAGAGGGAGTGGGAGTACGAATTCTTCAGCACTGTACCTGGTTTTATAAGGCTAATAACTCTACGGCTAGCTATTCTGGGCCAATTCACATGAGGTCTAACAGGCTTTTGCTGTAAGCAGGCATCTGGACGCTCACACAGACGTACCTCCCTAAAAAGTCTTTTGAAATAGCCAGAGATGCTTGTAATGAGTCTAATAATGATCAGATGTATACTATGAGCCATAACTGCCTGCAGATCATGAGGCTCATGAACAGGAAAGTGTTCAAACCTCCTGGACTCCACGTTAGCTCACGTAGCAGGCACCGCTTCAGAATGAGAGCTTTCACAGAACATTTATGTCAGCTGGTGAAGAAAAAAAATAAATAAATGCAGAACTGATTAACATACGCTTATTAACACATGAAAAAGTTTCATTCATGCTTGCAAGTACATAAATAAATAAATAAATAAATAAAGTTTATGAGCACTGATGTGGTTAAAAAGCAACATTTGGAGCGAGGGGCTTTGTAATTACTATTGACCTCTGGAAGGCCTTCGTCTAAGAAATAAAACAAACAGTAATATGAGGTGTTCTTCAGCCAGGGCTCTGCAAATATGCAAAGGCGAGATCCGGTGAAGAACATCACGCGTTGGCTCCCTTTCAGTGGGGCCTAATCTGTGGGCCTACACAATATTAAGATGGCTTTGGGGCCACTTGTGACCCAGCTGTTCACTAATGAAAAATTCCTCAGCTCCATACAGGGGTTAGAAGATCCAACCCCTCTCCACCCACAACCATGCCCTGTCCATCTTGAGGAGTTTACCCTGGATGAATAGATAGTGGATTACAGACCGAGGAGAGAGCCGGAGAAAAGCTTCTATGTCCTTGTGTGTGTGTGTTTGTGTGTGTGTGTGTGTTTGTGCATGTGTGCTCTCTCCCACCCCTCTTTTCTCTTGGCTTTAGAGCCATGCTCTGAAAGAGGAGGAGTGTTTGCTGAAGTTTTAATTAGCAGGGATGACCCCTTTATTATTTGGATGCGAGCTGGCTAAGGTGTGGGATCTGTTTACCCAGCAGAGGTTTGGGTCTGGGCTCATAACCGAGGTCGTCTGAAGTGTCAGCAGCTCAGTCCATGTAAAGATGAGCGCAGAGCTTTCTGTTTACTCTACTGCTTTTTAAATGTTCGCAGTTTTTAAGAAGAGCCTAACTTCTCCACAGCCATCAAATCAGCCCAGAGGTTTAAAGCAGAGATTATATATGTTTATCCAAGTATATTGCATTTTTTGTTTTTTTTAGCAAAAAGCCATTAGACACATGTAGTTGTGGTCTGTGTTATCTCATTACAAAGGCTAAACTGTCACGTCAGGAACATTCACTTATATCCACTGTACTACAGTATACACTGCAACCGTTCTGCCAGAGGTGAAAATCTAGTCTGACTAATATGGCTCTGATGTATTCACACTGTAGTTTATGAAGTGATTTAAAATAACTGTCAGCCTACATGACAAGGTGGAATTATGGATAGATATCTCCTTGCCTGTCCTCAATCTTGTATCTTAAGTCTGGCGGTAAGCAGTCAGACCATCATATAATCCCGTCACAAGCCGTAACATAAGCTCGACACAGTAGATGACTATTAAGAAGAAAACAATAAAGGGAGGTTGAATGTGTGGTTGTAAAAGTCAGACTGCGTTCATCCCCATAGCTCAGCTCAGTAACGGCGGCCCTCTTTAGCGAGATATATTTCAGAGGCTCTGACAAGCACATTCCACACGAGTGGACCCCCTTCTTTGGCCGTCTTGTCACTGTCTGGCTAAAAAGTGGCGAATGCCCATTTAATAGACCTGCTTAAAGTTGGTAGCTAGCTGTGAAACGACAGGCTCGGCAGAGTTATAAAGTCAACGGGTGCTCTCTTGACCCCTAGAAGAGCCGCTGAAGAGGCCCATGTCAGCTCCTGGGGCAGGAGAGAGAGAAAAAGAGATAAAGACAGAGAGAGAACAGCAGTGGAAGGGATACAATGGGAAGGTCTGTAACAGGGGATATAAGCACAAAACAATTATATGATTTTCATGAAGTTTGAGAAAACTGCAAGCATATGGCCATGTGACTCTTACATGGTTATTTAACAAGGGTTTTCAAACTGTGTTGAGCCTGTAAAGCGTAAAAATAACACGAATTTTAACAGTAATACGTTTTATTAATATAACGCTTTTCTCAAACTATTATGTAACAGAAATCTATAGCAACAAGTTAGCTTGTTAGGGCAGCCTCATGAGGACAGGCCAAAGAAACAAGCTTAGAAAGCTTAACCTGAGTAATGCTCTTAAAACAAGCCGCTCGAGCTCGCGTCGTGCAGAACCTCGTTGTCATGGTAGCGCTGGCAGGCTGGCTAGCATTAGCTCGGCTGGTGATGAATGACGAGTAGCTCTGCCTCCCAGAGCACACAGTGCCCTGCAATGGAGAGCGGGGCCACAGCAGGCTGCCGCTGTCTGGGTGACTGTAATCCAGCGGGTGGAGGTACATGCTAGGGGTCGCTGCCCTGGAGAAGGGGAGGGGGGATGGGGGTGGGGGTGGGGGTGGAGTCCTTCAAGGCCTCTCTCTCTTGGCCTCCATGAGGATGGCTACTGGTAACCCTGGTGGAGTGCAGATGTAGCTGTTTAAGCTCTGTTATGTTCTTAACTCTGATTATGTGAGTCTGTAAACTCAAGCACAGAAACTGCGCCGAGTCGTTTTTTTCTGATGGCTGTTTAATAACAGTATTAATGGTTTTTAGTGAATTTGTTTTTGGATATAGATGTGGTCGGTCAACTCGGAGCAGGAAGAGTCTGAAGAGTAAGGAATATAGTATGACTATTTGCATCTAGATGCCATTACAAGTTTGTTTGTATTGAATCCCTACATTCTGATAGACACATATATAAATTTACCAAAAAAGGACATGCTATAGAAAGCAAAACTTTCACCCCGTCACGTTCCCTCTGTGGGCTGTAGAACAGGAAGCTATAGAGGAATGCTAACAAGGGGGAGGAGTCGAAGGGAGAAAATAAAGAACAAACAAGTCTTTTTTTGTTCACAGGATGTTTTAGGGACTCAAAGGCTGGGGATTACCACCCAGATTAGCATACAGAAACTATATTTGAATTTGTGATCAGCAGCTCCCCTTCAAAGAGCTCAATCCCAGATTAGGAGGTGTTGTGCTGAAAAGCGTCTTTTATTGTGCAGCGAAGTTACACTAGCCAAACAAAGATGTCTGCAGTGTGAGGAGCTGGCACAAAAACGTGTGCACGTCACCATGGCAACCGTGGCACCAAAAAAAAAAATGGAAGGAGAGAGCCTGGGAGAGCGATGGTGGAATGCGCGAAAGAGACATGGATCCCCCAAACACACACACACACACACACACACACACACACACACACACACACACACACACACACGCAGGCGGGAAGGACACTCCCTTGCCTGTCTCCCCTGGATCACAGACCACCTATACACTGTAGTCCTTACTGCCAAAAGCTGTATATTCACAGGGGGAAAAAAGGAGAGAGAGATGGGACACCAGCTCACCCCTGCACCTCTCCGTGCGGTTCTTAAGCAGCAGGTGCTACAGCCACCGAGAGCATCCAGTAACGGTTTAAGCGGCCGCCGCCTGATTCATGGCGGGAGGACGGCTCTCCCGCCCTCGGCGTAGAGCCGCTCTGCTTGGTGGCGCTCCAGCCATAGCGGGGAGCTGGCTGCGTTTGAAAGCCCAGTCTGAGCTCCAGGGGACAGGGTCAGATGTGGAGATGGCCTTCGCCTCCTCTGGTATGTGAGAGAGAGAGAGAGGAGGAAGCACACTGGCGTCCAGCGTCCATGGTGGACAAGGAAAAGATGGGCCCACCGCAGCACAGCAAGACAGGCAACAGGAGTTACAGCTGAAGGGTCGGACAGTTTTTTGCCTCTGGTTTAAATAAATAAATGCTGGTTGTCTGTTGCAATGCTAAGACTTTGTACTAAGTGATGGTTTAATGTTTTTGATTGTGGTTTGATAACAAGTTTGGAAAAAAAAACTCTAAAATGGGGGTCATAACTAAAATGCTGCACAGATATAAAGATTTGTTCCCCGAATACAAGAACGGAGCACATCACCATGTCACGTTTGTCTGAATGCAAGCACAACAACACTTTTGAAGCTCAGCACGACCTTTTGTTCTGAAGAGAGCCATGTGCCGAGGTCTTGGTGGAAAGCCGCCCGCGCGATTGGCACCGGCGGGCCGCTGTGAAACCCCCCGCTGGCACAGGACCATCATGCGTCCTGTGGGACGTGGCACGTGCCAAACCAACAGACCGCCCGTCCTGCCAGCTCTCAACCACAGGCTCTCTGTTTCAGCCCGCAAAGCCACTCCTTCTGCACACCCACACACACACACACGCGCACACACACTCTCTCTCTCACACACGCACACACTCTCTCACACACGCACACACTCTCTCACACACACGCACACACTCTCTCACACACACACACACACTCTCTCACACACACACACACACTCTCTCTCACACACACACACACTCTCTCTCACACACACACACACTCTCTCTCACACACACACACACTCTCTCTCACACACACAC
>JAOXYF010000016.1:6525238-6536413 GCA_028565775.1 Sternarchorhynchus goeldii
ACACACACACACACACACACACACACACACACACACACACACACACACACACACACACACACACACACAAAATCCAAACAAAAAAGAGAGGTGGATACAGCCAAAAACACAAAGTAACAGTTCAGTCACAATATTTGCCTGTGAAGTTTTATTTCACATAAAGCACAGAATATTCAGCACTTTTAGAATCTCCCCATAAACGGTAACAAAGATGAAATATTTAGCATTTAACACAAATTCACCTTGAATGTACAACAAAAAAGGCTGCTTTGTAAACTTCTTTAACTGTGCCCATACCTGCAATGATGGGCATAATAATACGTTTAAAGGTCCACTTCACTACTGACAAAATGAGATGGTTACGATCATGAGATGTTTAAAGTCTAATATAGTTTAATAGCTTATAAATGCATTTTAAAAAACACAAACGCGAAGCCGATTTCTGCCATTCAGCGAGAGCCCATACTATGCAAAGAAACCCAATCTGCAGCATTACGACACTGATCACGGGTATTTCAGTGGAGCTGGATACATTTCATCTTAACAGAAGAGCCCATATGCACACACATTGTCTAGACATTAAACCATAAAACACAAAGCAAGAGACAAACAACAGACCCATAAGATCAACAAATTAACTGTCTGACGTTTCACCTGCTTGCCGAAACGTGCATCGAATGTGATCATGCTTCTTTTATGTGTTTCATAGCGGTGGGGACTTTTTTCAGTCTTTCTCTTGCAGCGTCTAAGGTTACTCTGATTCTAATCAAGGTGTGCCTTCCTGGTGCACCCGGCTATGCTGCCTCAAGTGATCTGGCAGGAAAACTTAGATGCCCCCTCTCTCTCTTGATGTACCTCTACCTCTCTCTCTCTCTCTCTCTCTCTTTGTTTTGCATTCATAGAATAAATCTTTGTATTATTATAACACATTAGAGATATAACAGAGTTACAATAGAATAAGTAGAATTTGTAAATGGGTTTGCGTTGACGTTGCATTTAAGCGGGAGTTAGAAAATAGAAAGAAGAAAGAATATGTTTGCCTGCCAGGCAAAAACTGGTTGGAGCGATGTTGAGCCAGCATGGTTTGTCAACATGTTTCAACACGAAATCAACGTAAGTTTTGTTGAATTTCTGATGAATTGGAGTTGGATTTGGGGGGGGGGGGAGTCTTCACCCTTTATAATAATGAATTCACTTGAAAAACCAATTTCAATATATAAGCCAAATTTCAGTTGCTACATTGAGCACAGCGTATGCTTCTCCCAGTTAAATCTCCTCAGAGGAGATTTAGAAAGAGTTTGGAGATGCTTTGCTGTTCTGGTGTCTCCAGCTGAACAAGTACAAACAAAGCTACAGTAAGGGCACTTCACATCCAACTTCTTAACCCACAAATTTTCTTTTGCCAAATTCTAGTCAAACATGCAGCTTTAAACATATACAGCGATCTTTATATGCGTTTGTGCTATACACCCGTTTGTGGTATATGCCTTTGGTCTTTGTGTGTGATGCTAGTGGTCTGTGTCCCTCTCAGCTTCAACACCCATGTCTGTGTATGACATACACATGTTAATTTGCCACTTCACAGCTGAGCGATGTCGACTCTCTGATCTCCCACCAGCTGGTGGAGACACATTGCACATGTAAGCCCATGGGAGGAAGCTCCGTGTGTGTGTGTCTGTGTGTGTGTGTGTGTGTGTATGTGTGTGAATGTGCACCGATATTGATCAGATAGGCTGTCTCTCATTCATTGTTACACACAGACAACACACTCCCTGCACTGCCTTTACCTTCTCTTTGACCAAGGGAGCGTGTGTGTGTGTGTATGCGTGCATGTGTGTGCAGTCATTGTGTGATTAGACACCCTTTCGGTGAGGGAGTGTGTGCACATTGACGGGGCGATTTTACACACTCCGGCGCAGTATTGTCTGTGCTGGAGAGAGGTCCAAGAGCAAAGCAGCTGCTGGAACAATGCTGAAGCATCACTTCAGACCACACAATGAGCAATGATGAGGCGATTCAGGGACAGCAAAGGCACACACACACCCACACACACATGCAAAAACACCCACACACGTGTACACACACACACACACACACACAAACATGCATAAACATATACAAATACACACGTATATTCATACACAAACACTCCCAAAACATTTTCTCTCTCTCTCTCTCTCTCTCTCACACACACACACACACACACACACACACACACACACAGATTCACTCACAAAAGTGTCGACAGGTTTACACACGCCTAGACGCATGCAAATACACACAGAAATTCTCACTCGAAAAATATCAGAAGTTGTACATGCATAAAGTGCTAGATCCCCAAACTCAGACAAGTGATGCATACAATCACACCCACGCAGACAGACGGTCACCATGTACCCACATGCACTATGGCAAGAGGGGAATCGGTGTGACTCTTGCCTCCTCTCAAAGCTCGAGCTCCAGCAGAGAGGCTCACGGGGACCTGCTGAGTGGATGTGAGCCCTAACACATCCCACCAGCCTGGGGCCGGTCGCCCCACCACCGCCCCACAATAGACCCCCCCAGCTTCCAGTGCCCCCAGGGCTGTCATCATTCCTTAAATCAGCGAGCCCGGCCTAATGACAGCGCCTCAGGGCCCGATCGGGGCCCCGCACCCGTCCCCAGGTGCCTGTCAGCAGGGAGCTCCACTCCGAGACGACACCGTCCCCCGCCCCATGAAAGCTCGCCCTGTGTGCGCTGTCTCTCTCGCCCTGGGGCCAGTCTTTGATATGACCTGCCTCCCAAGCCATTGTGCGAAGGGCCAGTTGAAAAAGGCCATTATTTCATTCCATTATTTCAACTCAATTTAGTGTGAGTAAACTTTGAGTGAAGGGGCTTTGCCTTCCACATCTCTCTCTCTTTCTCTCTCTCTCTCTCTCTCTGACCACTGGGGCTACAATCTACTCACCCGACAAATCGCCACTCCTCTCCACTCTCCTTCTCTACAGCATCACTCCCTAATTCACTTTAAGTCCCAACATCGAGGACAAGAGCCATGTGTTGTTAAGAGGACCTTCATTACAACACGGTACCCATATGCTGGTGAGGCCCTGTGCTACAAGGATATAAATTTATCCCAGAGCTCATGGCAATCCTCAAGACCCAAAGTGGTTAACGTAGTCACAGCTCCAACCCCGTCCCAAATCCCTTGGTTGCTAAACCTCAGTTTACGCACAAATGTGTGTGTGTGTGTGTGTGTGTGTGTGTGTGTGGAACATATACACACATGTAAAAACATGTCTTTGACCTGGGCGTGGAGGTGCTTGTGTCTTTTGTGTGTGAGCGACAAAAGCAGCAGAGTGTGACTTCTGATGCACAGCTGAGGCAAAGGGTGTGAAGAGTGTGTGTGTGTGTGTGTGTGCGTGTGTGTGTGTGTGTGTGTGGAATACAGATTTCAGCAACAGTCCAGCCAGCCGACTAATGACAAATCACTATAAATAAATAACACATAAATAAATAAACAAATAAATCACTTGAGCTATTTAATGGTGAGATCGTGCTCTGAAGTTTCAGTTGTGGATTTTTGTTTGCTTGTTTGTATATTTGTTCTGTTTTTTTCTTTTCTTTTCTTGTACAAATGTATAAATAACAGACCTCTTTAAATGAGGGGGGGGGGGAACCTTAACTGCCCAGTTGTGGTCACACATCGCCTAAACAGAGAAAGTCTCCCATTTAAAGTGTCTTAAAGAGCCTTTGTTTGCAAAAGGCTACAGTAGTATGTCTTAATTATGGTGAATTAGCAGCTAGCTTTAAGTGGAGGTCGTTTGCACTGTATATATATAGTGTGTGTAATGCAGTTATTCCACATGCGCTTTATCTTGAGCCAAAAAGGGCTGACACAGAGCTACAAACTAATGCGATAAAAGCTGCTGCTATCAGGCCTGCATTCAAGGATTTTAAACCTAACTGCTTATGACAAGCTAATAACACAGCATGCAAAAGTCAGCGCTGTAAATTGGTTAGTTAGGAGCATGATGGATGAGGGGCAGACTAACCTTATTTTCAATAGTGCCTCTTGATTTCCAGACCTGCTGATAATGAATTTGATTTAATTAGCCTGCCCCTCATCTAATTAAGAAGGTAAAAAAAATCTGACCCCGATTGTAGTTGTAGACCTCCCCCCCCCAAGAAAAAGAAAACAAGGAAAATAAGAACACAAAACAAACAAACAACCCCCCCCCACACACACACACACAGACACAGACACAGCAATCATGGAGTTGAAATGCATCGTCATGAATGAATCTATTCTCGCCTTGTGACTGGCAGCATTTGAACAGTGAGGGAATCTTTGTTTCTGCTTGACTGTGTTGCTTATTTCATTAAACAAGCACAATACAAGGGGCTCTTGGCATGTGTTGGTCTTTTTTTTTTTTTTGCATTTGTGAAGGTAAAAGACAAAAAGTCTAGTGAACTAATACCTCTGACACAGATTATCTGGTTCCAACCCATTATGATCAATCTATCTATCTATAATTTATTTATTCATTTATTTTCTTTGTAATATAAATAATAACCTGTAAACTTTCACATCCAGGTTTGTCAGCCTTATGTTAATTGACGGGCATCCAAGAGGTTGATCAGGAGGAGAGAGGGTGAAACCTGGTGTTTCTACCACATCAGGAACCGTCTCTCCCACACCTGGAGACCTGGTGTTTTCACCAGGCTGCTTTTCTGTTTGCCGACCTTATTTATCTCCCGTCGTTCCTGATTTGTCTGGGGTCGGACTGAGCTTTGCTTTGAGATTCACTTTTCAAGCAGCTGGTCTTTACCACAAGGGGCTGAAGAGGAACACTTAAGGAAGTTCTTCTAATGTCGCTCATCCTAGCACTGATGGCTCACTGTTGGAAAACAAACCTTAAACCACCAGTGCTTACGTTACGTTAGGTACGCACTGCAGATCCAATTACCTGGAATACACACTCTACTTTATCTCCCCTCTGGTAATTATCTAAATTGCCAACATATCATTAGAGTATCTGGCTGTGTGTGTGTGTGTGTGTGTGTGTGTGTGTGTGTGTGTGTGTGTGTGTGTGTGTGTTTGCTCTGCCTCCTAATAGGGTCCAAAGGGAGGGAGCTGTTGGGGTGATTAGACCTCTGTAGACTGAATCAGAATGGCTTTGCAACCATATTGAAGATGCTAGACGTAGCACTGAACACCTCCTTTATGCAGGGCACGCAAAACGAGCACTGCCTAGAGACGTGGAAGGCTCTCACCATCTCGCCGCACTAGAAGATCACTCATTAGGAGAGATTCTGAGGGAGAGAGCTCCTGTCTGTCACTACACTTGCTCATTACATTAAAGACTAATCGTGCATGGAGAATCTGTCTCTTGACACAATGATATCAAGTGTAAAGTTGTATACTCGGTTTAATCATTAGGTGCATAGATTGGTTAACAAAAGTTGTAAAAAAGTTGTTCTGCCAGAATGCACAAATCACTGTAAAATTGTGCATTTCTGTAGTTATAAACAATTTGTAAACAGAAACTTGCTAGAAAAAAAAATCCACTTGGGGGAAATAATTAAATAAAATTCTGAAAACATAATTTTCAAACAGCAACAAGGATCAAAAAACATGTATTCCTCAAAATCTCAATGTTTACTGGCAGCAGGAAGAAGGTCACAAATCAAACTCAAAACAGCTAAATACAAGACAACTATATATACTGTGCAGTTGCTTAGATGTGATATTTAAAAACACATCTACGCTAAACTGCAACACTGACGACCGCTGCCCAGCTCTGCGTTTTAAGAGCCTGAATACAGAAGTGGAATGACTGCAGTGTTCTGATCCCAAACGACCCTATACATCATACAGAGAGATAAAGGCTTCACGTCAGGCTTGCTCTTAAAAGTAAAACCACCGCACACTGGCACTGAGCAGCCTTCCCGCTGGGAGCTTGTTTTCTCCGTTTTTACTCTTCACCTCATGTAACCTCACGCCCATACTGCTCAAATGGGAATGAGCAAAACATAACTGCTAGGAGCCAATTACAATATCAGACCTTTTTCACTCACGGAAGCTCGTCACTGCTTACTGTTGAATGGTCTTGGGTGTTAGTGTGACCTGGTATGACTCATTTTAAGGAGCAGCTTGGAATTCCTGATTTGTTAACATTGCAGGCCTGTGGTACCATGTGATATATATGGGCCCTGATGAGAAACGGTCACAAAGTCAGTGTGAGATGCTCACTCTGTTACATATGGCCATGGATATCACCGTGTTCATCCCTAACATAATCAAGTGGACAATTGTATAGGGAAATGGGTCTGTGTCCACCCAGAGACGTGTGAGCAATAACGCCATCGTGAGATAGACAGACAGCTAGATTAGAAAGAGAGGCAGACAGACAGAGATCAAGCTGTACTCCACCTGTCCGTCATCTGCCCACACTCTTGGGTCAGTGGAGCTCATTTAATTCCCCCTGTTTCAAAAGACAAGTGCCACTCAGGAGAAGCGACACAGGAGAGGGAGGGAGATGGTGACAGAGGGAATGAAGAAAGGACAGAGTGGTGAAAGAGAGCCACTGAATAATTATGAATCAAAGCAGTTAAGCTTCCAGGGAGTTCATTTTAAGAGCGACAGTGATGAGTGTTGTGTGTGTGTGTGTGTATGTGTGTGAGAGAGAGAGAGAGAGAGAGAGAGAGAGAGAGAGAGAGAGAGAGACTGCTTATTTCCCAGGGGTCTTCCCAAAGCTATTGTGTGAGTATGAAGAGATCAGAGCTCAGAGCAATATCGTCTCTGTTAGCAACCATATGACGAGCTGACCCCGGCAGCCATTCGCCGACACCACACCTGCCATCATCACGGTTACTTTGTTAAACAAATCAATAGCATTCTATTGGCTCCCGCCTGGCCCCGCCCTCTACTGGCTCCTCTCTGCTGATGTGCTCAATATGTTGTATAAGGATTACAAGAGAGTGCAGCTGCCGATTATGAGCCACAGGTTAATATTCAACAAATAAGCAAGAAAAATTTAAATGGATTTATTTTAGAACAAAAAAAAATATGAGAGGTTAAACATCTTCAGATTTAGAGTATCAACAATGGCATGTATCAATAAAACAAAAGCAAACAAACCAACAAACAAATGAGCATCTTCTTAAACGGCACAGATCAGATTCACAATTTCCCTTATTAACATGGCCACCGCCCCCCAGATTTTGCATACCATAACACGAAATTCAGAATGCATTTCACAGCACCATGCTAACCTGGCCTGGATTACACATACATCACAGTACGCTGCACCTGACTCAAAACCTAATAAATCATAGGGAATATATTTTCCTTTCCTCACGACAGTCTTCCTCTCGCAAATGTAATCATATTCCTCCAATATGGCAGTGAGATCAGATTAGTGTTGAAAGTAGCTTTGGGGAGAGTGGGTGGGAAGGAAAAGGCAAAGAAGACAGAAAAAGTGTGTGTGTGTGTGTGTGTGGGGGGGGGGGATTTAAGGGTGGGAAGAGGCAGTAAAAAGAGGAACGAAAAGGGTGAGCATCTGAACAATCCACAGAGGCACAAAATTCCGGCTAACGTAGAGAACAGAAATCAGACGAAAGCCCATCATGTGTTCTTCCTAATTCCATTGCAGCCCGAGGCTTGGGGAGCCCAGCGTGGAGCTGGAGACTTTCCCCCTCGATTCGAAGGAAACCAAAGCTCTGCGGCACAAGTAGGGTCCCGCGGCTGGGCGAGGGCCCGAACCCCAGAGCGGCGTGTCACTGTGTGGCCTGCGGCTGCGGGAGGCACAGAGGCCCTGCTGGGAGTCACCCGGACTCACATCTGGTTCCAGTTTGCCGGCGGGCAGCTCCGACGAGGAGACGCTCTGCCAAGGGGAGTTATGGGCCTCCAACTCTACAGCTCTTTGGCTTGCTCAAATTGTCATCTCTCATTATGCAGTCAGAGGTGCCAGGATGGAACAGAAAGCATTATGTGAAAATGACAAGCATTGAAGAGAGGGTGGGAAGCATGTATTGGACGGCCAAGCAGAAAAGGGAACAGGCAGACTGTAAACATCACCCTCTCCTCTCGCCACTCCCCTTCGCCTGCAGTTAAGCGTCACACTACTGTGTGAAGGATGTAGAAATGTTCACTAGCGTGAACCCAAAACCACAGTCAGCACAAGCAATGCTGCAAGTTTAGTGATTTAATGAATAAACAAAAATTAGGATAGAGCCTTAACAAAAACATCAGGGCCATGGCTAATCAAGTCCTAGAGCTGGTGTAGTTTTGAAACAGTAGCATTATGTTTACTGTGTCTGAAGAAATACTTTGGTTCCCTCATAAACATTCAAGATGGTCTTTCACATGGACGACTGACAAATGAAGAACTGTTTAATTGCTTCTTTTTTTTTTAATATACATAAATCAACCATTTATATTTATTCATGTGTTTTTAATATGTGCTGGTGGTGTCCTAAATGACGCACACTGTGCTGGTTTGAGCTGCCTTCCTCCCACACGTACACTTGACTGCAGAATTCGTAATGAGTCTAAAGGTTGCCTCTTACCTCAAGGTGTTAAAATAACCATCAACAGAGAGGCTTTCAATTACACCTAGCTAATCCTTCAAGCAATGGCAGGTATGTATCAGGTGAGAACAGGTTAAGTCACACACACACCTCCACACACACACACACACACACACACACACCTCCACACACCCATACACTGCTGACGGGCTCAGGCACTGTGTCTCTTTGAAGTTTTGCTAGTTTGTTGGAGAAACACACTTGCACTGCCGTGACGTGCCCGCTATATCATCTCACACATGGTATGTGCGTTGCAAAGTTATCCTGAGAACCTGACAAACACGCACAGACACACGCATATGTGTACGTGCACATGCATATGTGTACGTGCACGCCCACACGTGCACACGCACAGACACACACACATACAGACAGACAGACACACATACGCATGCAAACATGCATAATGCTATTTAAATCAACCCTTCACCCATTTCTTCAAATGTCTACAAAGAACAGAACTGTGTTGGTTAACAGAGGAATCTTATTTAAACTCTGAGATGGAGCGTTGTTCATTTGGTCATAAAGAGATATGAATACATGAAGTCCCTGCTTCCCCTGCTAAAAAAGGTAACAGTATAGAGGTATTCCACCACAAACTTAAATAAAATAATAAAAAATAAAAATAAATAAAGTACAAGAATAAGTATTATTGATTATAGTATTACTGCATCAATGTAAATTGGTTTAAGATTAGCAAATAAGCTTTTCTTTTATCGTTTGCTGCAAAGGGCCAATCTCCCCCGCTCTCTCTCTGTCTCTCTCTCACACACACACACACACACACACACACACACACACACACACACACACACACACACACACACACACACACACTCACTCACTCTGCTGTTGAAGCGTGCCATCAGATTAGCTCGATCTCTGGTTTCACCGCTAATTGTGCTCGTCCACTTAAGAAGCTGACAGACTCTCGGGTGAGGAAAGACCCAGGCCGGGGTGGCTTGCTTCTCATCCATCATCAGCTAACAGATCCCTCGCAAGAGTCCTAAACATTAGTGCTATAAACGGTGCTTCCCAGTGACCCCCGCTAGCAATGCTAACCTAGAAGCTAGGAGCACCGTGCCGGAACACTTGGTTAAATCCTGGTGAGTCTGGGTCTGTTCTTTACTTTATTTCATAAAGGCTGTGCACCTTGTGTGCACTGTGATTCCAATTTAGTTACGGTACCTTTCTTGAGTTTGTCACCTTGTCACCATTTTTTCGCATTTCTAAAATATATAACTTACCATAATGTTTGCTAAACATTTCAAACCAGTCGCACTCTTTCTGGATCGGTGCGGGATTCGCTCTAATTTCATATTTCACAATGACAAAAACCGTGGTGACGATTTTTAATTAAAACTGGAACGACTGAAATGAAAGTAGGAGGAGAAACAATAAAAGCAGGAATGTGCCCGTCCACGGACAGATTCCCCACGATTTTATTTAAGACCCGCTTCACTGGCGCTAACTGCATTAATGACGTTATAAAGAATTATGACGGGAAATCAAATTTGCCTCGCCACTTGAGCGCCACTAAAATGCCAAACAATAAACTACCAGATTGCAAATTAGATCAGTAAAAATATCAACCACATTGCAGTGGTGGTGGAGGGGGTAGGGGTGGGCGAGAAAAATCCATAATTGCGTTTAGCGTCTGGACCCTGGGGGAAAGAGACACTAAAGACCATCAGGCCTCAGCGCACGAACCGGCTATTGACAGAGCGCTAAAAATCGACAGGCTAACTAAATAAACACTCCCGGCCGCATTAAATATTCAGCAGCTCACATTTGACTAAACCGTCTACGTTTCGCTACCGTGGGTCCCTCTGGAATGGCTTCTCTCTCCCCCGCACACCGGAACACTTTCTATCCTCTCCCCTCCTGTCTTGTCTTTCTTTAGCCCCACACTCATCAGCTCATCTTTTTTTCCCTCCTCTTCTTGACTTCTGACAGCAATAAATGATGTGGAGCCCGAGGGCCTGACTCTGAGGGGAGAAGAAGAAGGACAAGACCTGCTGTGGAAAAGCAATACAGGAGAGACAGCCAATGACCAATACTCATCACAGCTGCACTGAGGCGAAGACCGGTGACATTAAATAAACGTCCCTAGCACCTTGCAGTGCCAAGATGGAGGACCAATCACACACACAGAGACACACCCACTCTCTCCCTCTCTCTCTCACACACACACACACACGGAAACACACATGTACATCCACATAGCCTGCCCAGCATGTCCGATGCCTAGGGGAGATTGAATAGATGTGTGTGTTCCATATAAAGCACTGAGCTGTAGTTTGATGGATGTCTGAAATGCAGCATTTGTATGTTGGTCACAGAGATTAATGCTTATATTACATATGGGTTGAACCTGCAAAGTGGATCACCCTTATCACCATCGTATTCTGCGACCACCTTTTCCACCATCAACAAGCAAACTGAATTTTTGAATTCGATCAAGCAAGGCTACTAAAGCAGCACCTGAAATGTACCACAGACATGACAAGCTCCAGTCTCAGACACAAGCTCCAGTCTCAGACACAAGCTCCAGTCTCAGACACAAGCTCCAGTCTCAGACACAAGCTCCAGTCTCAGACA
>JAOXYF010000016.1:6545991-6563102 GCA_028565775.1 Sternarchorhynchus goeldii
GGGCATGGCGGGGGTGGTGGGGGCTCCCTGTCCTGCCGAGGCTGGGATACACTGAAACGCGATCTGCTCCGCTCCGCTCCTGCGTTTGTTTTTGTTAGCCCAGTCAGTGAAGGGCCACTCTGCAGTGAAGGGCCACTCCGCAGTGATCCCCCAGAACCCTGCAGAGAAAAGAAGAGAAGGGCCGGGCTCCAGAGTGCCAGAGGAGTTCCATGGTTCTCGCCGGGCCAAGTGTTGTTCTTTCAGTTTACTTAAACCCCCCCCCTCCACCCACCCACACACACACACACACACACACACACACACACTCCCCTTACTGCCCCCAGGCACTGCAGGGAGGGAGACATAGTTAGAGTTATTGACAGCCTACAGAGGTTGGGCCTCAGGGTCTGGATATACACACACTGATGCTCCTACACCAGTGGTGATCATGGCACATCACCGGATCTGTCCAGGATATCTTGGACTTGGTCCGATTCATGCTATTAACAGGAAGTATTATATCTCTGATATGTTAAGAGGTCACCAAAGGTGAACAGATCAAAAGAGAAAATGCCGAACAGACAACACGAATGAGTGCTAACGTTTTTTACATGCATGATAATGAACATTTTATACTCTTTGGAGCCCCTGAACAGATATCAGTATCTTACATGCCTCAGCAATAACTTCCAATATGAGGCTTCTCTTGTAATTGCAATATATTGGCCCAGTTTTTCATGATTTGCAATGGGCTTTGGGAACAATCACTGGCCAGGCTAATGTTCCACAGAGTGTAATCACTGGACTCCTCACACCCCGACCCCAGCCTGGTAAAGGGAGGATCCACACCAGGCCGGCTGCAGTAATCAGATTGGTTTCAGCGCATCTGATCGGCACTCTAACAGACTTCCAACCGGTTGAATGAGTAAATAAAGCACAGTGGGGTGCTCTGGCTAGAGACAGATTACCTCCAGCACGGAGAGGGTGCGGCGCAGTGGCTGCTAAGCCCAGACGCAGGAGGGCTGCGCGGGCACAAAGGCCAGCGGCGGGGCCTCCACCAGGAGCTTATTTATCTCAGTCAGGGCCGCTGCCCCTCCCTGGCCGGTGAGAAGTGCGCGGACACATGTACACACTATGATGCAGTGGTAAAGACTCACTGCCTGCAAAAGAGTCAAACAATGTTGACCTGACATAAAAAATGACATCGATGAACCAGCAGGGCACAAAGTTCCTTTTTAGCACCACCCTGCTGTATTAAAAAATAAAGAAATACAGCATACAAACAAACAAACAAACAAACAAACAAGTATAAATAATATTGGAATATATGAGCAAATGTTTGTGTGTATGTGGAGGAGGTGAGCGTGCGTGTGTGTGTGTGTGTGTGTGTGTGTGTGTGTGTATGTGTGTGTGTGTGGGGGGGGGTCATTAGATCTCTCTCATGCTCACTTGGCTGTGAGAGAAGGTTCAGGAGGAAGAGCCAGTGCTTGTGCCATTCCAGAGCACTGGTCCCATTTCACCCCATTCTGCTTCTTTACTCCCCCCCCCCCCACCCCGACACAAATAAAGGGATTAGGCCACACAGCTTCCGCCAAGCCCTCCATTCAGGACAAAACAGCCAAGAGCTTAGTGAGACAGCCTGGGATACATGGGCAGGTCTCACAACTACTGCTGCAGAGGGAGTCTAATCTTATTATGATATGAAGAGACAGAGAGAGAGAGAAAGAAAGAGAGAGACAGAGAGAGAGACAGAGAGAGAGAGACAGAGAGAGAGAGACAAAGTGAAAAAAGAGAAAGACCTGTTTGACCTGTACTAAATGAGTCTTGATCATCAGATGTATAACTTCCACCCCAGGCTTTGCTCCAGACCCATTTTGCAATTAAAAATACAAAAACCCATAACAAAGCTGAAAAAATGTTGCAAAATAGCTAGAAAATATAGGGTCAAATTCTACTGCCTCAATTTCTGGACTACAAAGTGTGATGAAGGGAACATCAAGCGCCAGATCTGATGTCCAGCCATCCTGTCCATGGGTCCTCCTGCATGGAACTAAATGCAAACCCATGAGCAGTGTCCTCATTCAGAAGCAGAATGTGTGACGGAGGTGATGGAAGAAGTCCTGGCCAGGCTGCATGGCCTCAGCACCACTTGGCACACCGATGTGAGCTCACTCCCGCATCAGCGCAAGAAGCCTGAGCAGGGGCGTGGGGGGTGGGGGCGGGGGGTGCAGAAGAGGGCACGCCAGCCAGGGCCCGGGCACAAGCCAGAACGCTGGACCTCACCTGCCACGGGTCCTGCACATTCTACAGTACCTTCCAAGAATACAAACTCTGGAAGGTAACCATGCCAACGATCATATGGGGGAATGACGGAATACTGCAAGTGAGGCAACCTGAGGTAAAGCTTTCAGATTTTATTGTCTACTCAGATAAGTGGCTTAAACATCATTCTAACTGCCATACAGATTGGTGTAGATACTTATACAAGCAAGTGTTGAGGTTGATTAAATCAGGGTGTATGAATCAGAAAAATCCATGTGAATGTCACAAATGGGGAAAATATACATAATAAATCTCCACACACTGTACTTTAGAGTTCCCTAGTTTATTAAAGCAATTATATGGTCTTCTTCAAGAGACCAGATCTGAACAGCCAGGTATATATAGTGCTATGTATAAAATTTAAATGTTAAAAATATATTAATTTTTATATAATTCCTCAAAATAAGATGAAAGGGCTAAATGAAGATTCTGTGATTAAGCCCAGTACAAAAGAAGTACTAAGGAGGTGGTAAGAATGGTAAGCTAACTGTGTATAAACGTAATACATTATTAAAGTATATTGTAATGCATATTTAATGCTGTGGAACACTTACAGGAATGTTTAAGTTAAACCTTTAATGAAGTTAATGGAAAAAAAAGTGTGCAAACTTTTTTTTTTTTTTACCATAAAAAACAATATAGGTGCGCCTACATTAAAAATCTGAACGCTTTGTTTTGAGTGCAGTACTATTAAATGATAACACAGAAACAGACGACTGGTACTACAGAGATGTGAATATAAGCAAATCCCTGAGATGAACCTGTATTTCACAATGAAGGGGAATGAGGGACTAAGTCACACCCAACTGGTGGGTGGAGTCCTGAGCCTAATGGGTGGAGCTTTGGGCCGGGGGGGGGGGGGGTGGCGGCGGCGGTGGAGCCCTTGAGCTGGTGGGTAGCTCCTCGCAGTGGAGTACTCCAGTCAGGAAAACACACATGGTGGGAAATGACTATGGTGAAAGGGACATTCCATTTGGCAGCAGAGGCATCATGGGTAAAAAGGGAACGGGTGTTCAGAAGCCAACGCGTACGGCCGAGGCGGGAGGGTTCGGGGCGCCGAGTCCAGCCACGCACAGCCAGTGCCTAAATCCAACCTCATCAGCGCAAATGCTGCAGCCACGTGCCAGGCAGGACTAATTAAAAAACAACACGTGGTGGGAGGACCCCCCTCGGCCTTCAAATCCACCCATCAGCACACTGGGGAGGTCTGGCCACATCTCTTCACTCCTGGCTAAATTGCTTCTGGACCTGACAGCTCACCTAAAGCCACTACCAGCATTGCCAGTATCACACATTGCCTCACCAGTGCTTTCCCCACCTTAAACAGACGTGCATGTGCAAGGTTTGGTGGGGGTGGAGATGGAGGGCAGGTGACATCGCAAAGAACAAACATGTAACTAGTTATGCAGTTATGAAATAAGGGTCATAATATGACAAAAGAATAAAGATTTGTTACTGCAGCTTAACGGACCCCTGGGAGTCAGCATCCAGAAGAGTGAGCATTAACCCCACCAGACAGGAGAGTGAGCATTAACCCCACCAGACAGGAGAGTGAGCATTAACCCCACCAGACAGGAGAGTGAGCATTAACACCACCAGACAGGAGAGTGAGCATTAACACCACCAGACAGGAGAGTGAGCATTAACACCACCAGACAGCAGAGTGAGCATTAACACCACCAGACAGGAGAGTGAGTGTCATCTGGTTCCTCACGTCAGCAGTGACCCACAGAAAACCACTGGAGTGAGGTTCTTGCATAGAACAATCATTTTGGTACAACAATGTGAACACTGACAATATCACAATGTGTTGCTCTATGATAGCAACCAATATCACATCTAGATCAAACTTCTAGTCAAAGCACAAGAGAAGCATCCATGCACACACAAACACCCCCTTCCTCACACTCTCTCATTTAAGGTAAAGTGGCTGAGGCCCAGATAATGTCCCATAAATGATCACGAAGCACAACTAGCTCAGGTATCTGTAAACTGCCTGTAGTATTCAGTGATTGGCATGTGGAAAAATTTATACCAAGATGCTTTATACAAATGGCTGTATATGGAGTTTGTACTGGAATATTAGGTGAGTAGAATGAAATTGTGTTATTTTAAGGCTATACACACACACACACACACACACACACACACAGCAACTCATATACACAATTACAATGATATAATAGCTATGTATAATGACGAGCTAACGAGAAAGTTATCCTTCAGAGAGAGCTTATTTTTCCAGGGCCGGTAGAACCTTCTTTGACAAGTACTTGATAGTATTGTGTACTTCCACTGTTATTATTTAAAACAGGCACATACGTCAGATTTATCAAGAATTTTGGATGTGGTCAGGAATCGAAGATCAAATGGGGAGAACAGCGATTTTAATTTTTCTATATTAAAAATTAAACTCTCTCTCTCTCTCTCAATTTTATATAATTGATTAAAACAGCAAAAATTATATTTGAAGTTGTTACTACCCAAAATATTAATTAGTCGCCCCTTTGATCCTCAACTTGAATTTAACACCAGCAGCATCAACAGGAAAAACACCTACGTCCACTACTACAACCACTACTACTACAACCACTTCTACTACAACCACTACTACTACAACCACTACTACTACAATTATTATTATTATTGTTATTGTTGTTACTATTATTAATTTTAATTTAATATATGTTATTTTGTATTAAAACTGTTTGAATCTGGGGATTTGGAGACACATTAAATGTGTCATTAACTGAAATTCTGGCCTCAAAACAAATCATAAATCCCCCCCTGTGAAGTTCGCTCTGTAAATTGCAGGCGGAGAGGTGAGAATATGAAAGTTGCCCAATATTGTGATTTATGGGGCTAATGATTATAGGGCATGAATCAATTGATGCTGGAATGCCATTAGGCAGAGTTCCAGCGAACCGGCCGAGCGCCTTGCCGTCAGCCAAGGGCGCTTTGCGGGATGACAAGTACAACCTTAAACGAATGTCATAAAAGTCAAAAAGGTGCCAATTACATCTCTAAGTGGCCCATCAGTGCGAATCAAATAAACAAATAGGTTACTGTATTTTTTGTGAGAAAGGCGTGCTTGCACCTACTCGCCTTCCCGCTCTATAGACTGACGGTAGAAAAGGAGAATGTGTGTGGGGGGGGAGGGGGGGAGGGGGGTGATGCACAGTGGACTCTCGTGCAGAAACGGTCAGAGCTCCATGATTTACACAGAGTTAGCATGCATCGGCTTGCCAGAGGGTCTAAGTCGAAATGTCCACGAACTATTTGCACATAATGGTAAAGAGAACAAGGGAAAATATTAAGGAGGAATATTTGTCTAATGATTTGGGTAATAAATGCTGTATTTTTCTAATACAGAAATGTAGGTTATTATTTTCACATATCATTAAAACGAAATACGTACGTGAATGGCACTAAAAACATACAATAATTAATACATATTTTATTACGCATTTGTGTGCAAGCATGCGGGCGCACAAGCACGCGCGCGCGCACACACACACGCTCACACACACAAACGCAATCACAACGCAATAAACCGTTTAAGAAATCCCCATCGATGCCGTGAGTAAACTTTGGCCTGGTGTCTGCACTGTTGGCATCTCCAAGGCAATGGAACGCAAGGTTTCAGCTATGAAATTCACATCGTTACCTCTAACTGTTAAAGGCCACGTCACGCAAGCTGAAAGAATGACCCACTATAAAGTTACATAGTGGAAATATTTCATTGTTTGTTGCCTGGCATTGAAAAAGGATTCCCACTAAGTACATGACAGAAGTAGCGATGTTTTAAAATCTCGGGGTTGGGGGAGCCTCATAAATGTGGATACTTGCATAAAGAGAAAATCCATAGAACACGAGGCACCCTGCGGTCCACACTCAGCCCTCGGACACGCGGGATTTTAAACCAGCACCCACCCACGGTGCGTGGTCACGCACTTACTTCGCTTAAACCGCTCTCTGTACGCTTGGATTTGGACAAACATGCTTATGCTTTTCGCACAGACCGAAAATAAAAGATGAAGAAACCCTACTGTTATTTGTGGAAGGCCTAGTCAACGGCAAATTTGTTGTCTATATTGGCGATGTGAGATATTAGATAACACCGAAAAAACTTCAGAAAAGATTATGAAGTAGATAGTTCTTATGCATCAGTAAAAAAGTCAAGTTAATTTAATAATATTAAACACTGAAGTAGATCTACTGCCAGACATTAAAAACAGCGTTGGGCGTGAAAGATGTATTACACTTCTAAAATATTTTCACACATTTTCAGATATTTTACAGCAAAAATGCAACAGAAAGCGTATGCAAAGTGGAAACAAGTAGAAGTCGTGCAGAAATGTAACAAATCATTCTCTGATTTACATAGCCTAAATATTGTCCCGTCGACATGAATGCGCATTTAGAGTCTGGCGTCTTTGTGTTATTTAATAACGACAATAATTTATAATAAATAATGCTAGACGCAAAGTCGCAAAATGACACATAGTCGCAACATGCATATAGCTGGAGCATTAATTATAGGTTGTTGACCATCATTTGCGATGTTGATCACAGGTAACCAACAGTCATGTTTCTGCGTTTAGAAGGTGTGGAGGCAACATATTTCAAACGTGTATACCACGATTTCCACGACCTACCTGCAAAACCAGGCCTACGCTTTTAAATTCTCAATATCCAAACAACAGGCCTACCTTTCTCATACTCTACAAAAATTAAACAGCGCGTCTACACGATGAAATTCGAAAGAATATCTTGTCTTAAAATTATAAAACCGCATTTGCCGCATTTGTGAAGCAAAAGCAGTAATATTATGCTGGTTTAAAAAGCAGCTGGTAAAAATGAGTAATTAACCGTCGGATCTTGAGGCCTGAATTTTGTCAACCAGATACGAAGAAAAATTAAATCAAAGACTTTAGTAGAAACTAATAAACGCGTATTTCTGACCCTCAAGAGTAAATGGGATTCATTATCTATAATTATTAGTTCACTCAAGGCATAAAACATTCGACTATTAATTGGCATTGCTACACAAAAACAATTCTTTGCGCTGAATTTTGCGGAACACTAACCAATTAATTAAACAGAGCCTATATGCATATTTTTGAATAACCCAGGCCCTTACTGTTGGTAGTCGTGTTTGCAGTACAGTTTCCTCTCCCGGAAGTAGCAGCTGGTTGTGAGCGGTTGTTGACACACTGCACATTGCAAACACTCCTCGTGCCACGAGGACTCGTTGACGCGCATCAGAAAGCGGTCAGATATGGGTCGCTGGCACCCCTCACACACCGCCTGGTGATGGCACTCCGTCCCTGGAGAGGAAGGACATTACTGGATATTAGTTATAATTGGAAAGCCATGAATCAGTCACAGGAAAAGTCGAAAAGCCACATGTCTTGTATTCAACTGCGTGCTGGTGTCCAATATAGATTTTAAAAACAAGATGTACAAAATCAGAACAAATAACAAAAACTGATTTAATTAAATTAAATTAAATTAAACTGATTTAATTAAATTAATCTACTGTACATCAATAAACAGACAACAATATAATGTGCATACTGACTTTCTACAATGTAAACAGAGTGGATAAAGTGAGTTTCCGTGTCAACAAATTCTGATATTTGTAAATTTGGATTTCAGATGTTTTAAGTTTGGACGACTTTCTCTACAACTTTTAATTAATGAACGTAGTATTTATATTATTTTAAAAAATTTATTTTGTAGGCTATTTAAAATATCAGTTGTGCTCTAAAATATCTGTCAAGTGCTCTAATTTACTTGAAAAGCGCACAAGACGCTGTTAGGCACATACACGCGAGAATCGTCCGAATTATCCGGGTGGTATTCAAGAAGGATCTGCCACAGTTACATCTTAACAATGACTGCGCGAGACACATTTTCTAAAAGTATCTTGGATACTTGTGTATCACGGATATCTCTAGTTTCCTTGTAACAAAAAAGGAGCATATAAATACTCACCTAGCATAACTCCAAGAGTAGCTTGTCCCGTCCGCAGCGGATGATCTTCAATTTTGATTCCGTCTAACATGTCTGAGTACCCAGAGCTTTTTCCCGCAGAGAAGCACCGCTCCAGTGACTCAGGACCTGTTGCAATATCCATAACAATATTTTGTCAGACCTGTCCTTGCTTTAAATTCCAATAATAGCCCACAAATCAGATGATACCACACACTCTCAATCCTATTGTGCTAAGACGGCCAACTTTAAAAACTTCTCATCACAGTTGGCATGGACACTGTAGAAATCTGCTCCATCATTACCTGGCACACAGGCACGGCGAGTTAGAACAGCAAACTTGACAAACACGCGCGTAATCACCTGCTAATTAGGACCGAGTGAAGCTAGATGTGTTTTGCACAAAGTTTGTATCCCGGCCGCGTTGTTACGAACTTCAAAGAAGGATCCTTCCGTTCTGTACTACACAGAAGTTGCCTCGACGCACGAAAATAGGAATGAAATCGGTAAAATCCAAGGAAATATGACTGAGATGTCACAATGCTAACTGTTAAATTAGTGTGCCATTCTGATCCCTGCCGCTCACGAGAGCCCTAAACCGAGTTACAATTGAGGGAATACACCCTCCCCTTTCTGGCCGCGTCACTTCTGAGACTATTTACTGACTTCGGGATGCTATTGGTGCACAGGGTTCGTGCGCTCTGCCGACTGGAACTAAAACCGTTCCGCCTACAAAATCGCAATCGAATATCCAGATCAGAAGCGGACGAGAGGAGTAAATATCGACATACAGACAAAAAAGGCGTTGAAATGGCAAATCCAGCGAAAACAATCAAATTCAAGGTGTAAATAGTTGAAAGAAAGAAAGAAAGAAAGAAAGAAAGAAAGAAAGAAAGAAAGAAAGAAAGAAAGAAAGAGAAAGAAAGAAAGATACATACATACATACAAACATACATACCTACATACAAACATACATACATAGAAAAACCAGTTAAGATTGAAAAATAATTAGTATAGCAAACTCTAATATAGTAAAAAAAAAGGATTGGTGTGAGAATTGTTAGGGGGATGTATGATTTCTCACATGGTAAAAAGTATTTTTTGTTTACTTATACGGTGCAGCTTATTAAAAACAAAATCGAATAAAAACTGCAGCGCTACCATATACTACGTATTAAGGGAATACATTTGTTAATTAAATTCCGGGCCTTTGATATAGCACGGATAATCTCGACAATATAATTGTCAAGAAACTGGCAATTTACATCACTATATTATTATTATTGTTATTGTTATTGTTATTATTATTATTGTTGTTGTTGTTGTTGTTGGTGTTGTTTGTTGGTGTATTAATGTTATTGTTTTATTGTATTGTCATCGTTGCGGTTGCTGTTGTTGTTATAAAATCTAGTCAAATAAAGCACGTTTCCCCGTTCCTTGGTCCTATTATTTTGTGAGGCTTTTTATTCAATCATCAATGCTTTCTTTTCTCATACACAGGCGGCGCTTTGATATCAGGTAGTGGAGCATCACGCCCGGGCATTTCGCATGCCTTGAGCCTTTGTGGCCATTATGAAACCTCGAACCTTCTGACCCTTGTTTCCAATGCACCTGGCGATCAGAGCCGATAACTGCAGACGCAGCGAGGTCTAGATAGCGGCTGACCGCGCTAGAAAAAGGGAAGAAGACCGGTAGCATCGCTGAGATTGTTCGTGATGAATAATTTATATATATATATATATATATATATGAGAAAACAAGGTAGCCTAAATATGCTGTGTCTCTGTAAACACCTCCATTCAAAAGGAAGTTTTGCTTACCGACGAATAAGTAAGGAAGCAGAGCTAACGAGAAAGCAAGCGGTAAACTGTGGGAAACCTCCTAAATAATTAACATCATTGTCGGTTCAGCAAGTCAAAGTCGATGCTGTTGTACAAGGTACACTGGTGTTTTATTAGTTAATTGATTCGTAACAACAACAACAACAACAACAACAACAACAATAATAATAATAATAATAATAATAATAATAATAATAATTCAATGAATGAATAAATGATTAAATAAATAAATAAATAAATAAATAAAAAACAGGCAATATTTGAAGTCAAACCAGCAATGATTTTTGGGAGTTGTTCATTTATGTTTTTCAAACATACTACTGACGATTTTAACGATTTAAAGTTATGATGTAACATTTGAGTACAGGTCCATTTACGGTAGTTTTTTTTCCTTTTATTATTTTCTATTTTATTTCTATTTTCTATTATTATTATTAATATTATTATTATTATTTTGGCGGTTGTTGGTTTCGTGTGTCTTGGGTTGTTGTTAATATTAATTTAATTTTTATTTGGTGGGGGGAGGGGGGCTCTCCACGTCAAGCCACCTCCATGGTTATGGTTATTTTAAATAAAATATAATTATTTAGTTTTTCTTGTATAACATTATCCATTCCAATCGCCGGTTTCCAAATAACTATGTAATTTACATTTATGTTCGCATTCACAGCATTTGGCTGACGCCCTTGTCCAGAGCAACTTACATATTTATAACATTACGCATATTTATAACAGGATCCCTTCGCAGGAACCCTTCGCGTTATTAGTTGATCAACGTAGCAAAGGTGTGGGAACCTTGAATGCATCAAGCTACATTACCTTGACCTCGTGCTAGTATTTTTTGTTTTTTAGCGGACAGAAAATTCGCAGCGCGGTTCTGTTTAAACCTGCGTGTTCTGTAGGTGCAGAAAGCAAACTGCTGGGTAGCATTCTAGCCAAGTCTAAACACTGCGCATAATTTGTCATGCGCCACTATTTCTGCTTTGTGTCAGGGATTCCATACCCCCAAGCTCGAGATTTCACGCAATTATGGGAGATACCTGTGCGCCTTCATTATGAAACACTCCTCCCCGCTCATTAAAAAAAGAAACCCTTCCATCGACACTTTAAATTCCATAGGCCATTGGATTTAAACGCGTTTCTTCCTTTAAGTTCAACCGATAATGTAATGTTTCTCCCAAATGCCCGTTTCCACATTGTCTCGCTTGCAAACGGGCTAATGTAAGAGCAATATTGGCTATATCAAGCATAAAATCAGTATAAGGGAAGTGTTTGTGTGGGTGTGTTTGTTTGTGTATGTGTGTGTGTGGGGGGGGCGGCACAGTCGTTTTCTAGAGTTAATCATATTATATAGTATTATTTATTGTCCGGTGTTTAAATCCAAAAGATAAAATGTCAAATAATGGAAATAAATTTAGCATTACACAAAAAACAACCTGTCATCACACTGAATGAACACACCGGTCGGACCAATACAGAAATTATTTGCACAGCCTTGCAGACCTAAACCCGGTGTTTATTGCATTAACTTGAATGTTTTGGAATTGTACAAGCACGTAGATATAGCTAGATTTATTCACTACATTACAATGATACATACATAGAAAGACCAGCCTACATACAGGATCGCAGACTACATTTTGTTCATGAACGCCGGTTATCGACATTTACTGTATACAACAGGCTTATTATATGCATATTACAATTAATTTGTATTACTTATTACTATTAACGCAAAGAATCTCTCTCTCTCTCTCTCTCTCACACACACACACACACACACACACACACACACATATATATATATATATATATATATATGTGTGTGTGTGTGTGTGTGTGTGTGTGTGTGTGAGAGAGAGAGAGAGAGAGAGATTCTTTGCGTTAATAGTAATAAGTAATACAAATTAATTGTAATATGCATATAATAAGCCTGTTGTATACAGTAAATGTCGATAACCGGCGTTCATGAACAAAATGTAGTCTGCGATCCTGTATGTAGGCTGGTCTTTCTATGTATGTATCATTGTAATGTAGTGAATAAATCTAGCTATATCTACGTGCTTGTACAATTCCAAAACATTCAAGTTAATGCAATAAACACCGGGTTTAGGTCTGCAAGGCTGTGCAAATAATTTCTGTATTGGTCCGACCGGTGTGTTCATTCAGTGTGATGACAGGTTGTTTTTTGTGTAATGCTAAATTTATTTCCATTATTTGACATTTTATCTTTTGGATTTAAACACCGGACAATAAATAATACTATATAATATGATTAACTCTAGAAAACGACTGTGCCGCCCCCCCCACACACACACATACACAAACAAACACACCCACACAAACACTTCCCTTATACTGATTTTATGCTTGATATAGCCAATATTGCTCTTACATTAGCCCGTTTGCAAGCGAGACAATGTGGAAACGGGCATTTGGGAGAAACATTACATTATCGGTTGAACTTAAAGGAAGAAACGCGTTTAAATCCAATGGCCTATGGAATTTAAAGTGTCGATGGAAGGGTTTCTTTTTTTAATGAGCGGGGAGGAGTGTTTCATAATGAAGGCGCACAGGTATCTCCCATAATTGCGTGAAATCTCGAGCTTGGGGGTATGGAATCCCTGACACAAAGCAGAAATAGTGGCGCATGACAAATTATGCGCAGTGTTTAGACTTGGCTAGAATGCTACCCAGCAGTTTGCTTTCTGCACCTACAGAACACGCAGGTTTAAACAGAACCGCGCTGCGAATTTTCTGTCCGCTAAAAAACAAAAAATACTAGCACGAGGTCAAGGTAATGTAGCTTGATGCATTCAAGGTTCCCACACCTTTGCTACGTTGATCAACTAATAACGCGAAGGGTTCCTGCGAAGGGATCCTGTTATAAATATGCGTAATGTTATAAATATGTAAGTTGCTCTGGACAAGGGCGTCAGCCAAATGCTGTGAATGCGAACATAAATGTAAATTACATAGTTATTTGGAAACCGGCGATTGGAATGGATAATGTTATACAAGAAAAACTAAATAATTATATTTTATTTAAAATAACCATAACCATGGAGGTGGCTTGACGTGGAGAGCCCCCCTCCCCCCACCAAATAAAAATTAAATTAATATTAACAACAACCCAAGACACACGAAACCAACAACCGCCAAAATAATAATAATAATATTAATAATAATAATAGAAAATAGAAATAAAATAGAAAATAATAAAAGGAAAAAAAACTACCGTAAATGGACCTGTACTCAAATGTTACATCATAACTTTAAATCGTTAAAATCGTCAGTAGTATGTTTGAAAAACATAAATGAACAACTCCCAAAAATCATTGCTGGTTTGACTTCAAATATTGCCTGTTTTTTATTTATTTATTTATTTATTTATTTAATCATTTATTCATTCATTGAATTATTATTATTATTATTATTATTATTATTATTATTATTGTTGTTGTTGTTGTTGTTGTTGTTGTTGTTACGAATCAATTAACTAATAAAACACCAGTGTACCTTGTACAACAGCATCGACTTTGACTTGCTGAACCGACAATGATGTTAATTATTTAGGAGGTTTCCCACAGTTTACCGCTTGCTTTCTCGTTAGCTCTGCTTCCTTACTTATTCGTCGGTAAGCAAAACTTCCTTTTGAATGGAGGTGTTTACAGAGACACAGCATATTTAGGCTACCTTGTTTTCTCATATATATATATATATATATATATAAATTATTCATCACGAACAATCTCAGCGATGCTACCGGTCTTCTTCCCTTTTTCTAGCGCGGTCAGCCGCTATCTAGACCTCGCTGCGTCTGCAGTTATCGGCTCTGATCGCCAGGTGCATTGGAAACAAGGGTCAGAAGGTTCGAGGTTTCATAATGGCCACAAAGGCTCAAGGCATGCGAAATGCCCGGGCGTGATGCTCCACTACCTGATATCAAAGCGCCGCCTGTGTATGAGAAAAGAAAGCATTGATGATTGAATAAAAAGCCTCACAAAATAATAGGACCAAGGAACGGGGAAACGTGCTTTATTTGACTAGATTTTATAACAACAACAGCAACCGCAACGATGACAATACAATAAAACAATAACATTAATACACCAACAAACAACACCAACAACAACAACAACAACAATAATAATAATAACAATAACAATAACAATAATAATAATATAGTGATGTAAATTGCCAGTTTCTTGACAATTATATTGTCGAGATTATCCGTGCTATATCAAAGGCCCGGAATTTAATTAACAAATGTATTCCCTTAATACGTAGTATATGGTAGCGCTGCAGTTTTTATTCGATTTTGTTTTTAATAAGCTGCACCGTATAAGTAAACAAAAAATACTTTTTACCATGTGAGAAATCATACATCCCCCTAACAATTCTCACACCAATCCTTTTTTTTTACTATATTAGAGTTTGCTATACTAATTATTTTTCAATCTTAACTGGTTTTTCTATGTATGTATGTTTGTATGTAGGTATGTATGTTTGTATGTATGTATGTATCTTTCTTTCTTTCTCTTTCTTTCTTTCTTTCTTTCTTTCTTTCTTTCTTTCTTTCTTTCTTTCTTTCTTTCTTTCAACTATTTACACCTTGAATTTGATTGTTTTCGCTGGATTTGCCATTTCAACGCCTTTTTTGTCTGTATGTCGATATTTACTCCTCTCGTCCGCTTCTGATCTGGATATTCGATTGCGATTTTGTAGGCGGAACGGTTTTAGTTCCAGTCGGCAGAGCGCACGAACCCTGTGCACCAATAGCATCCCGAAGTCAGTAAATAGTCTCAGAAGTGACGCGGCCAGAAAGGGGAGGGTGTATTCCCTCAATTGTAACTCGGTTTAGGGCTCTCGTGAGCGGCAGGGATCAGAATGGCACACTAATTTAACAGTTAGCATTGTGACATCTCAGTCATATTTCCTTGGATTTTACCGATTTCATTCCTATTTTCGTGCGTCGAGGCAACTTCTGTGTAGTACAGAACGGAAGGATCCTTCTTTGAAGTTCGTAACAACGCGGCCGGGATACAAACTTTGTGCAAAACACATCTAGCTTCACTCGGTCCTAATTAGCAGGTGATTACGCGCGTGTTTGTCAAGTTTGCTGTTCTAACTCGCCGTGCCTGTGTGCCAGGTAATGATGGAGCAGATTTCTACAGTGTCCATGCCAACTGTGATGAGAAGTTTTTAAAGTTGGCCGTCTTAGCACAATAGGATTGAGAGTGTGTGGTATCATCTGATTTGTGGGCTATTATTGGAATTTAAAGCAAGGACAGGTCTGACAAAATATTGTTATGGATATTGCAACAGGTCCTGAGTCACTGGAGCGGTGCTTCTCTGCGGGAAAAAGCTCTGGGTACTCAGACATGTTAGACGGAATCAAAATTGAAGATCATCCGCTGCGGACGGGACAAGCTACTCTTGGAGTTATGCTAGGTGAGTATTTATATGCTCCTTTTTTGTTACAAGGAAACTAGAGATATCCGTGATACACAAGTATCCAAGATACTTTTAGAAAATGTGTCTCGCGCAGTCATTGTTAAGATGTAACTGTGGCAGATCCTTCTTGAATACCACCCGGATAATTCGGACGATTCTCGCGTGTATGTGCCTAACAGCGTCTTGTGCGCTTTTCAAGTAAATTAGAGCACTTGACAGATATTTTAGAGCACAACTGATATTTTAAATAGCCTACAAAATAAATTTTTTAAAATAATATAAATACTACGTTCATTAATTAAAAGTTGTAGAGAAAGTCGTCCAAACTTAAAACATCTGAAATCCAAATTTACAAATATCAGAATTTGTTGACACGGAAACTCACTTTATCCACTCTGTTTACATTGTAGAAAGTCAGTATGCACATTATATTGTTGTCTGTTTATTGATGTACAGTAGATTAATTTAATTAAATCAGTTTAATTTAATTTAATTTAATTAAATCAGTTTTTGTTATTTGTTCTGATTTTGTACATCTTGTTTTTAAAATCTATATTGGACACCAGCACGCAGTTGAATACAAGACATGTGGCTTTTCGACTTTTCCTGTGACTGATTCATGGCTTTCCAATTATAACTAATATCCAGTAATGTCCTTCCTCTCCAGGGACGGAGTGCCATCACCAGGCGGTGTGTGAGGGGTGCCAGCGACCCATATCTGACCGCTTTCTGATGCGCGTCAACGAGTCCTCGTGGCACGAGGAGTGTTTGCAATGTGCAGTGTGTCAACAACCGCTCACAACCAGCTGCTACTTCCGGGAGAGGAAACTGTACTGCAAACACGACTACCAACAGTAAGGGCCTGGGTTATTCAAAAATATGCATATAGGCTCTGTTTAATTAATTGGTTAGTGTTCCGCAAAATTCAGCGCAAAGAATTGTTTTTGTGTAGCAATGCCAATTAATAGTCGAATGTTTTATGCCTTGAGTGAACTAATAATTATAGATAATGAATCCCATTTACTCTTGAGGGTCAGAAATACGCGTTTATTAGTTTCTACTAAAGTCTTTGATTTAATTTTTCTTCGTATCTGGTTGACAAAATTCAGGCCTCAAGATCCGACGGTTAATTACTCATTTTTACCAGCTGCTTTTTAAACCAGCATAATATTACTGCTTTTGCTTCACAAATGCGGCAAATGCGGTTTTATAATTTTAAGACAAGATATTCTTTCGAATTTCATCGTGTAGACGCGCTGTTTAATTTTTGTAGAGTATGAGAAAGGTAGGCCTGTTGTTTGGATATTGAGAATTTAAAAGCGTAGGCCTGGTTTTGCAGGTAGGTCGTGGAAATCGTGGTATACACGTTTGAAATATGTTGCCTCCACACCTTCTAAACGCAGAAACATGACTGTTGGTTACCTGTGATCAACATCGCAAATGATGGTCAACAACCTATAATTAATGCTCCAGCTATATGCATGTTGCGACTATGTGTCATTTTGCGACTTTGCG
>JAOXYF010000016.1:6563202-6586454 GCA_028565775.1 Sternarchorhynchus goeldii
ATATTTATATATGTGTATATATATATATATATATATATATATATATGTGTGTGTGTGTGTGTGTGTGTGTGTGTGGTGTATGTGTGTATGTATATAAAGAGAGAGAGAGAGAGAGAGAGAGAGGGAGAGACAGAGAGAGAGAGAGAGAGAGAGATAGAGATACACATCTATGAGAAAATTATTATTATTTATTACTAGTAGAAGTAGGAGGAGTAGTAGTAGGAGTCTATAATTTTGCATTTCGTTAGAAAAAAAATACAAGGTTTCAAAGCCAATCAAATAAATACTCCGTGCCTCATAGTCTTTATCATATCAAACAAGGACGTTAACTACTAGTACTACGAAAAATACGGCTGCATGCGTGACATTGTTGCATTAAGAGATAGAGAGATTGTTTACCTCTTTGTCATAGGTTTAGTGGTATCCTTTGTAGTTCATGCATCTGAGGAACCACGGAACCGCTCCATTATCCAAACACTCACTGAGATTTTGTGTAACATGCCCTCTCGTGTTGAAGAGATGAACTGCAATAAGCTTTGGAATGGGAAACACTGTGCAACATACACCGCACGCGCATTGGACCTAATTTGTGGTTGAGACAAAATGCAGCGATACCAGAATCCACGCTTAGAAATGTGTAAGACTGTATCCTATCTTAAGTTACAGCCTTAATAGTCTCGGTGTAAGAAGCAATTTATCAAACACTCCAACGCGAAGGTCGAGATTGTATTTTCTTATTTTGAAACTATACGTTTACATGCCAGGAAAATGGAAGAGAAAGCAGGAAAAAAATCATATTGTCACAACCGTGGCGAATTACTCCCAACGTCATTAGCCATACGCGAGAGGTACGACTTGCATGTACGGAAGGATTTGGCCTGTGTTTTTGGAGCTCCTCGTCACTGGTTTACGAAGTGTTTCATAAAGTCAGACCTGAATAAGCATAAAAATAATCAGTGCAAACGTTTCACAATATTTACAGGTTCTTCAGACAAAAAAACTCTTTAGGTTTCATCATTTGTGATATTTCTACCTGAAAGTCCTTGTCCCTAAACTTAGAAGCTTTCACGGATACTTAAGAGTTTGCGCAACATCGCACAGCACAAACCAGAGAACCACATTATGAAACAAGAAATGTGTCGTGAGAAAACCTTTCTTTACATTTTTGTGCCCTCCCCCATCGCAAAATGAGGCACCTAAGCCGCAGGTGTGTGGCACGTGCACCACTGACACACAGAGAGAAGCTAATTTAAACTGTACATAGGCCTAAATCTGGCAGTTTTGATACAGTAAAGGTTGTCTTAGAAACCGGATTACTGGGCCACAAGGTAAGAAAAGGATGAAATGACTTCAGACATTAAATGAATTCAGCGTGCAGGAACTTGCGCGGTAGATCAGCGTCTTATTTGTTTGGATTAGATTTAAGGTATTATCAAATAGATAGATAGATAGATAGATAGATAGATAGATAGATAGATAGATAGATAGATAGATAGATAGATAGATAGATAGATTTGTTTGCTTTTGTGCTTGTTATATCTACTTTCTATAATTATTCGCTATACTATCATTGACTTTATAATTTGCCGATTAGGATCATTTTAGTGACAATTACCCTATGGTTTTCTTAGTAGAAAGTTTGTTCTAATGCTAAAACAATGTTTATAACAATGCAGTTATAAAGCCCGTTCGACGAAAATTAGTGTATTGATGCTATTTAAGTCTTTATTCACTGCTAATGTGAACGTATTAAATTATTATTATTATTATTATTATTATTATTATTATTATTAGGCCAGCCTACGAAGAAATGCGCCTTTGTCAATTGCTGTACTATAATTTCGAGCAGGTGATCATCGTTTTAAACCTTTTCTAGTTAATGCTCATTCAGTTCAAGGCTAGATAACTATACCCCTATTGTTTCTGTTAAACTCTACAATTATCGAATTACTACTAAAGTGCTTAATAGACTAGTTTAAAAGGAAATGTTGTGCCGCACTAAGCTGACTCAATCGTGTTCACACATGGAGCATTACACTGCCCTCTAACGATAATGCGTTTCGTTACTAGAAACGAACATGTAAGTGTAAACGTTTATTATAATTATACGATATGTGATATTACATACTATAAAGAAAAAATTGTGGTAATTTTGTTTAATCTATTTGGATATTAAAGATTATTTAATAACCATTACCTTTCTATGACATACAGACTAAAGCATAAAGAAAAAGCATAATTTTTTTGCACTTATAATACACAATTGATCATTTTAAAATGTTAAAACTTATTAATTAGGAAAACATTATTTACAGCTTCTTTATTAGCCACTATCAGTAGACGCGACACACCATTTGAACAAGACTATCCTTTCATTTCTAGCGCAGTCAGCGATCACTTTAATTGTTAAACACCCAAGAATAGAAGAACACTGTTGATTTGTTTGCTTTTGCGACAATAGAACTTATAGACACATAGCAAAACCCCATACACTTTATCCATTTACAAATTCTCAGCAATGGTCGATAACTCTTTCATTTAGTTTTAGTTATTAGTAGATTAAGAAGCTGACGGCTTTCGTCCAGAATATTTAGTATACGAAATATCATGTGTCTATTTGTTTTTTTACTCATTTGTAAAATATCAGGATGTTAGAGCTTCAGGAAAACAATAGGGGAAACGAGGAAAAGAAACTTTTTAACCAAGCTGTGGGGAGATTAAAACTTTTACCAAGAAGAAAAAGAAAAGCCTTTTAAATAGCAACGACCTACGAAGACATACAGTAAATCGCACTAGTAGTTTACTTTGATGTTTGAATCGACTTTGATCTTTTAATGAGTGTTTCTCGAAGTTTTGCACTCTTCCAGCGACGTCTTTTAAACACAGGATAAAAGTGTAGTACTTTTCACTCGTTCCAAATATTAAAACTTCGCATGATATGATCACGGAGCAGAGATAGTTTTCTTTCTTGGTTGTATGAGCAATTAATTAACCAATTAATTAATTTGTGTAACTATTTCTTTTATAAATGGTATATATGTACAGTTATTTTATTAATATTTTATTGTTTTTCAAGATGCAGAAAATACTCTGTTTTTTGTAATGATAAAAAAAGATCTAATTTACTGTTCTCAGAATTGTTATTCTGAGTTGCGCTTCACAGAATGGCAAAATTAGGCCTCCATTGCCTTTCGTGCTCAGATGAGTGTAAATGTCGTCCCCTTGTGGTAAATCGATGTTTTTCAATCCAATTTTTCAGGTTCAGACATACTAGGCTAAATTTATTTTACTTGTTCTTTATGACTTGAAATGTTTAGATTTTTGATTTTACCATGATTACTCCATTTGTAAGGGTTTTTATAACCAGGTGTTCTACCATTGTAGAACTCACCAACACCCAAATGTTGCCTTAAATCAAGAAGACCAGCAATTTTCTACAGGAAAGGCTTACATTAATGCAAGTAGACATTAATGTTGTTCTTCTTCTTCATCATCATCATCATCATCATCATCATCACAACAACAACAACAATTATTATTATTATTATTATTATTATTATTATTATATAAAAATATATAATATAGCATCTTAAATAAAATGCATGTGAACATGTGAAAGAAGCTGTGGTGGCAGTAGGACAACACTGCTTATCTGCTTATCTGTTTATCTGTTTATCTGTCTTTTTCATTTCAACGACCTTTCAGCTACCACTTGTTTCACTAAAAAATCTGTAAACATGATGCAAGCATATGTTGGCACTGATGTAAACTGTAAAACGTAATTTAAAACGTAAAGTTTAGTTATAAAGATTTAAGAGTGTTTCACAGACAGACCTTTATAGATTAGCTGATAAAGGCATCGCTGAAGATTCCCTTACAATCTACCTTCTTCATAACTAGCCTGCAAAAGTTTCAGAGCCACAGCACTTTCAGTTGTTCTTATTAAGCTTTCATCCTGAGTTCTCTTATCGATGTTCAGGATCCCAACGAGTTCAAAGTAAGTTTAAAACAAAACAGTCTACCCTGGCTAAAACCAGCTATGGCACAAACACAGTGGTTGTCTTTTCTGCTGAGCCTAGAAACTGTCATACAGGTTTTTGCCAAATACCTGTTGGTGTCTTTCCTGAGATAAAATAAACTATGGCAACAATCCAAGCAAAGAAAGACTCCTGTAACATTGAGAAAAAAAGCCACAAATAGCAAGTACCTGTTTAATACTGATGTCACAGCTGGTCCAGTGTTCTTCATTTTCTAAGGAGTACTGCTCAGTAATCTGTATACTACAAATCTCCAAGAGCACATTAATCACAACATGTAGAAGTGTACTGTAGGTATATTTAAAAGTGTACTGAGCCTGTGCATCCATGTGCACCATGTACAGATTCTTTTATGTGGTTCTTTGGGCAAAAGGTGGAGATCTGGCCTTTGTTCAGTCAGCAACTTTGCAGACCAGACAACAGTGGTGGCAGCTGATGCTAAAGCTTCCCACCTGGAGTCCGAGATTTATGACATTTCACAGCAGATGGTTGTCTTCTCCTTGAGACTCGTCTTCATTCTGATTTACTCACTACCTTCTGGCAGCGAGGTCTCCAAAGCTGAGTTGAAGGTCTGTGCCACTTACAAAGAGGATTTCCTATTGGTTCTTGTGTGGGACACCCAAGTTCAGCCTGAGCTCTTCGAATTGAATGTGCGTCCTGTGGCATGAACACTGGATGGTGTTCCATGTACATTCAGAGACTCTAAGCAATGCCAAAAGAAAGTGGGTTTTAATAGCTCCTGATTGGTGCGTAATTGTGCACTGTGGTAAGGATTACACAGCATTCAAAGAGAATGGAAATATGCACCCTTGTGGCCATTAGAAGACACTGCATGATGAGGGAAACCATGGAAACCACCATAGTTATGCTTCAGTGTGTGTGATGTGGCCCATTGCTTTTAGTCACATGATACATGATGCTGTCCTGTTACTAAGGACCATCCAGCAGGCTTCTGTTTCGAATTACCAACTCTATATGCAATCATCTCTATTAAATAAATAAAGAAAACCCAACAGCATTTTCATTAGTTTGCAAAGCGTGTTATCACAGTGGTGAAAAAAAGTCCCTTTGGGCTCTATAAATCAGTGGCCGAACAACCTTTGCTGCGTGGGTTCTGTCAGCCTGCTGTGTATCCGAGTAGCTGTCCTCCCCAGATGTTCCTCGGCTGGCTGGATCTGGTGGTGGTGGCGGTGGTGGGGGGGGGATCCATGTGGTATCTGTCAAAAGTGAGCATCTCCATTCTGTCTGAACATTAGACGGAGTGCAGATGCAGACAGACAGCAAACACACTGCTCTCAGCTGCTGGCTTAAGCTGCTCAGCAGAGCCCATAAAAGTGTCGAAAAAAACCCCCCCAAAACGTATAAAAGGATCATGTTGACTTGTGACCAAAAAACTAAGGCTTTCCCAAATAAAACACACTGTATGAAGGGTCGGCTGGACAGGAGCTCTGTTACTGTACCTTATCATGTACAGAGGGAGGAAGAGATTCTACATTTTAGCTCTTGGAGATTATGTATGTGATACATTGTGATATAATGTAGAAATGAGCCAAAATAGGCAAAAAAAATTCTGTTCCAGAAAAATGACGAAAGTGACCACAGTTTTAATAGTGAATTTTGTGGGAAAACAAAAGGAGACTGTAGTAACCAGTGGCTCATGCTTATTCTCCAGTTTTGTGGTCAGGCTCTTCCAGGGATATGTCAGAGTGGTGATGAAGACCTGTTTCTTGACCTGAAACGGTATTCAGCTGCTTTCTGTGCAAACATTCAGAATTCGTCTGTGTGCTTCTTCTGACTGAGGAGCAGGTTGCTTGCTTGCTCTTTCTTCAGACTACAAAATAGTATGTGAATCACAGAAAGGATATTTTTTTTTCACCTCATATGTACAACATTAGTGGAGTTCAGTCTGGTTTTATTTGCATGAATGATTATTATGGCTTCAGTATTGAACATTTGTCGGAAATCTCACCAGCCAATTAAGAACCAGCTCAGAGAGGACCATGAGCTAGGACCATGAGCTAGGACCATGAGCTAGGAGCATCTTGGAGGCTTTCAGGTCAAGGATGGCAGTGAATTTACATTCATAATTTTTCAGTTTTATGCTCATGAATTCCAAGGAAGCTTTAAGCAGGTTCCTATGAATTTTTCATTAGACAGAACTGATATTTCGCATTGATTTTTTTTAATTTTTTTTTTACAATTTTCATAATAAAAAAATAAAGATGTGTTTGCAAATATTACGCTCTATTAATATGAATAGTATAAGGTTAATTTGCTACAAATTAGGTCTTTGGGAAAAAAGAGGAAGAAAAGAAAAAGAGAAGAAAAACAGCCTCTCAGAACAGCGTCATCATACATCAGAGCTCAGGAACGCTGCTGGCAATCTAATGGCGTTATTAGAGAACTCCATGTGGAGGTCAGCACAAGGGCTCTGACCACACTGGCCTGGTCACACATGGCATTTCTCCTCTTGTTACACCAAGCCCACTCCCCAAAGCCAACATGGGTTTGAGCTGCATGACAAAATGAAGGAAGGACTATTTACCTTTCCATTACACAGTCCCATCAAAGTTAATACTTAAGCTTCAAACACGCTAAAATATGATTCATGATGTATCATGCGTATATGATTTTAATTGATACTAAAGTTGATTTAATAATTTTTTGGCGACTCACGAATCACTACAAATTAAATGAATAGAACATCTACTGGACGAAAATTACAAATAAATAATTTAAAAAGGCCAAATAAATAAAAACAGGCTCCTGGATAAGGTAAGCCTCTACTGGGCATCTGTTCAGGGAAATAAAGTGTACGGAGGTGTCAAATCTCAGGGGGAGGGTTAGAGGTAACAGGAAAACAAGCTCCCTCTACAAAATCCATCCCTGTACCTGCCAGTGTTTTCCCTTCGGGCCACTTGCAGCATCGTAAACATGGAAACGGGGCCCTAGGTCCCTCGGGATCCTGCGTGTGTTTCCTATGGGGGGCACCGGTACTCCGGCCCTGTACTCTTATTGCATCCAGGTGGCCGTGTTAAAAAGCGCCGCCTGGCCATAAATGTCCCATAAACTGCGAGTGGCACCTCCAGAGGTGGTCAGGGTCACTGCACCTGTCTGTGGCCTGAGATGTTTCCCTCTCCCACATCCCGAGCTCCAGCCCCCACCTCCATGCCAACAGGCCACGTATTTATTTCAGTCCCAATTCCTTTCTATATGTTCCTTTCCTCATTCATATCCTCTAACTGTTGTGGAGGGACAGCCTTGAGAAACAGCTTTGTCTGACTTAATGACCAGCGTCCAGCGTTTCTCAAATGTGTCTGACACCAGCATTCTATTAGCAGTGTCTTAACTAACAGACAAGAAAGAAATCATAAACCTGTTTAGTTTCTACCTATCTGCATGGCATGTGTGCAGGGATGTGGGGGCGGGGCCAGCATCCCCTAGCGATTTAATTGGTACATAGATTGAGTAAGCGTCTGGACATGGGGCCTCACTGCTTTGATCTGACTTGAAAGGAGCTAATTGATCTTTTTGTTCCACTCACTTCTGGCTGTCCAGTGGAAGGAAAGAAAAATGAATAAGGAACAAAAAGTAGTCATATCAAAGAAAAAATAATCCATAAATGATGAAATATCTCAGAGGGAGTGAGAAAGTTAGAGAGTGGAGTTCTGTGAGACTATTTGAGAGAGAGAGAAAGAGAGAAATTATGTGTACAGACAGGACAGCGAGCAGAGGAAGAAAGAGATCACCTCACGCCTGGTCCCAGGGCTCCTCAATTACCCTAATGTGCCTCATATGGCAGAAGCATTCTGATGGAGGGAGAAGTGGAGGGAGAGACCCCATGGAGGGAGAGACCCTGTTGGAGGGAGAGACCCGTGGAGGAAGAGGACTCGCCTGCTGCTTTGATATAGTTCAGTTTTCTCTTGGCCAGATCCAGACATGATGGTTTTCATCTCCATCTGCCCCTAGAGTCCAGTTTGAGCTTGTTAAAAAAGAAGTGCCCCCCCATGACAAAACCACAATGGAACACTCCACCAAGCCATCAATAGAATAATATGAATCAAAAGGTTTGCAGGGCTACAACAATTAATCTTCAACCCTCTCCCATTTTAAGCATTTACAGAAGGTTTTGCCTGCTAATAGTACGGCATGTTCTAATAATAATAACAATACTGCAGGTAAATAACCCAGTCCAGGCTTTGGCTCAGCACTTCTGGAGTTCTCCCACTGGACCTCACCCCTCCAGAAGCACGTGAGACTCATCACAGCACTTGAGTTTTTTTGCTTAAGAATCCAAAGAATCCATGTTTCTCCACATTTGCTGAGTGTTTGACTTGGAGCAGAGAACATAAAGGTATGAGCCCCCCTTACCACATCCCACCCCCCACCCCCCAGCCGTGCACTGTGATGGATGGTTCCCTTCGCTCCTCCCTCCATTGGAAGCAGATGGACGGTGTGATCGCAGGATGTGTGCCTGGTCATCCTCTTGCAGGCTGACAGGCTTCTCTCATCTTGGCTCTCGCTCCGTGTCCTGCACCAGCACTCTTGGCAGAGGAAAGACAAGGAGACACAATGTGTCTAAGCACTTGGTAGACATGTGTGGTACACATTATGCACAGTGTGATCGCAGTGAATTATCGGGTGGAGAATATCTGACATGGTCCATACCCTTTCTATCTGTAGACATTTTTTTGTTGTATACCAAAAAAATGACTTTTCTAATTGCATGTAAAGAAGCTTAATTTAAGATATCTCTGCTTTTCACATGACCGTAAAACTTGCTTTAAAGATTCGCACACACAACTATTCAGGCACTTCACAAATACCAAAGCTTTTAAACCAAAGAGAAGTCAATCGCTGGTTGCTTTCATTTTCTTTTTTTATGGCACAGTCTCAGAATGTCGTCATTAGTTTCCCCATCACAAAGGCTTAGGACAAAAGTAAAAACATGTGAGGTGAGAATGTGTGGAGGCAGTGACAGTGGGCGGGGCTTGGGGCGGGGCCAGTGGTCCGGAGCCTAAGCCTGGGTTAGGGCCCTCTGCTGCATACTCTGGTAAAAAAAAACAAAAAAAAACTGTTAAGGAAAACAACTGTAAGGCATAAAGGACATGATTTTCCCAAGAGGAGTTTTGGACTATAGTTTGTGAAATAAATACATATGTATAACATGACAAAACAAAGCTACAATAAAATGTCTGAAACACAAAAAGCTGAAGGAAGAAACCTGGGCTGTGCAGGAGTGAAGAAGGTCCTACTACATCTCAGTCTGTCAGTAAGGCCCTGTGGGTTCACTGCCCCTCAGTCTGTCAGTAAGGCCCTGTGGGTTCACTGCCCCTCAGTCTGTCAGTAAGGCCCTGTGGGTTCATTGCCTGTCAGACAAACTATGTGGGCGCCCCACTACTTAACTCCAGAGCTCACCTGATTCCCACTGTCACTGGTTTTTAAATGAAAACTGTGATTACAGTAGAACAAACAAAAGCACAATTTGACAGTGTAGAAGCTGTATTTTTATACATTTAAATATATGTATTCTTTTTTAAATGTTTGGAAGTATGCAAATTTTGAAGTATATGTTTACTAAATCCATGTGTAGAGAGATATATAGTTCTGCTTTTAAGATTAGTGCTTTCTTCAAAAGAACCATCAGTATTATATAGCACATAGGCTAACAAATATTTAGCAAAAAAGTATGATTGCTTCTTTTAGCTTTTAAACTAATCTCCATCAAATTATAATACACTCAGTACTTTCCTGTTCCAAAAAAGATACCTAAATCAATTTAATTGTCATTTTGTCTGGGGTATATTATCTGCTGACATTGGATTGTCAGTGTCTGTGGTCTCCAATTATAACTGCAGTTGTACCAACATCATATTAAGGATTAGTGTTACGTTTAAAACAATTAAGGTTTTTTTATGTGTAACCCTGTTGTGTGACTAGTTGGATGAGTTGACTGGGCATGGAAAATGCACTTAAGCAATACACTGTAAATGAAATACAAATAAATTAAATATAAATGAACAAAATAACACATTGTGCATGGAATCACTTCAGTACAACACAAAGCTGCTTTCTTTCAGCACCTTCCTTACATCTAGTATCTAATGCTGTAAGTGAGGAGTCTAGAGAGAGTATCAAAGAGCAAAGCTGCACAACCCCAACCTGCAGCTTCTCAACAGCACAAACTGGACATGCTCAGCATACGCACACACTCACACTGATTGGTGGACAAGCTCCAACTATTAACATCTAACACACATACATATGCAAACATTTACATTACATTTTCAGCATGTAAAATTAGACTGGATACATCTTGAGCAGTTGAGGGTTGAGGTCCTTGCTCAGGGGCCCAACAGGGGCAGCTTAGCAGAGGTGGGTTACTGACTCAGTTAAGTGCCTTATCCAAAGAGCTACACCACACTACACACACACACAATTAACAAATTGAAAAATGAGTGGTTGAGGTTTATATTCTTAACAATATTGCTGATGTAACACACTGCAATAACAATACAATGAAGCAAATGAATAACATTTTATTCTTGTCCTTATTTAATTTTCCATTTACATGGATTGTATAACATGATAAAAGACTAAACCTTTACCTGGTAAGTCAAAGTTTGGTTTTTTAACCATCATAGGCTGATACTGGTTTAAGTTTGAACTATTAGTACATATCACATCTAATTCACATCTGACTGATTCAAACCCTTATGTTTAGAAGACCTTTATGTATTGCATACAGTACAATGCACTGCATTTTAAGTAAATCATCTTTGTATCTGTATGCATTTTTTTCTTTCAGGTAAAAAACCACCCATCATTCAGATCAAAGCCAGACCTATAGATTTGAGAATATACTTAAAATAAATTTACATTTCAAAAGTTGTTTTTTTTTACAAAATCAAAATACTGTATGTAAAGATAATTTTTTTTCACAAACCTGAACTGTGGTATATTCTACCCTCTTTAGGGAAAGACACATGAATGTGGTTCATAAGCTGGAATGTGACTGTGGTATCTGACTCCTCTGAACACGTCTCCGCCTTTTCAACCACCTTCCTTCTGAACCTCTCAGGGCAGCAGGTCTGAACCAGCAGATCCACAGCACATTTCAGATTCATGTCAGTCATGTTATTGGGGTCATTTTTGGGGTGCATGACACAATGCGTTAATGTTCCATGGGACCCGTCACATATATTAATGATCCATTTTATTCTATATCTCGGTCAATGTATAGTAATTTGTATTACATATAATTGCATTATATAAATTATTACTATATTACATATAGTAATATGCATTTTTATATCCTCGAATTGTTTTTCTTTTCCCTCATCACGTGTTATATAAAATTTAAACTTACTGAACAGCATGAAATCATTCTTGAGCTACTGGGCTACTATGCACCGGTTGTCTAATCACAAACAATACTCCACCTTACTCCACAAACATGCAGTACGATTATTGGTCAGTTAACTTATCGGTGACCATTACCATGGTTACATTGTTTATTCTGTATAAGTGCAAAAACCATAGTGTCAAAAACCTTTTTTTCCATCTACAAGCGCATCTTGCCCACTGGCACCCCCTAGTGTATCTATGTATAAAACACAACAGGACACAAAAGACCAGCTATAAGAGAAAGACCGTATTAGGACAGGCAATCCTTTTTGCACTAGTTATTAAATATCTGATAGTTACATTGATGTGTAAGCAGTGCAAACAAATCTTAAAAGGTTACTTCAGTTCTGATTTAAATCACAATCTGATTTTACGAATGGAATGCTGGGGACATGTCCTCACCACTTTCTGAACTATCACATTTAGTTTCAACGTTTTGAAAATATTTTATACAACACCTTGCTACGAACACTTTGTGAAAGTAACGCAACCAGAAAAGTCGCACAACGTTGAAATAAACCACAGACATTTTGTGAAACGAAACAAATTATTTTAAATAAAATAAAGCACAGTAGAAAACAAAACAAATATGTTTAAACCATGGTGCCGATGAGTTCGAAAACCTTTCTTGATCCTCTTACTTTTAGTCCAAACGCTATTTTTTCAATGAGCGTAGGCGCCCATGTACCCGATTTCTTAAACTGAACGCGAATTTGAGGGGCGTCTGAACTGAGTACAACAGACCGCATTTTTGTCTCAAGTACTTTTCAAAGCAAATTACGCCCATGAGGCGGATTTCAATTTGCATCCTGCAAGCAGTTCTGTTAGTTCACCCAAGTTAGGCGACTAATGTAACGGAATCAGTTTGTCTTGATGCAACTACCTTTGCTTTAATGTTCAGATGCTATCACACCGACACAGGTTACAACAGGACAAGACTGTATTGAGTGTTATACACAATAATCGACAAATATATTCTTGCTGGTCTTTATTTTAATTCAGTGTAAACTCTACTACCGTCAACATACTAGCTAGCTATATAGATTTCTTATACTAGAACCTGCTGTGGGCTTTGGTTAGGAACCTGAACATATTTTTACAGAATACAATTTAAAAAATGTCCAAAAGAAGAAGGACGATGAGCAATTTACTTCAGAGGAAAACCGCCTCAGAAACTCGGCTGAAACACACGAGACTTCAAAACAAGCCGCCACACAAAGGAGCCTTATAAAGGGTGCAGGTAATGTCCTTCAGGTGTGTAGCGAGGAGGCGTGTCATTACTGCCATTAATAGTCCGATGATGCATAACGATGGAGCCCGTCAGAGGGCGCAGAAAAAGGATGTGATAGAGACGGTGAAAATAGCAGTACACAAGGTTTTCAGAAACACAGGACGTTGAGAACAAAGGTTCTTCGTCAACTGTGCAAGCAAAGTGCTTCTGAAGTTATAGGAGGTAATGCACTTCGGAATCTATCTATCTATCTATCTATCTATCTATCTATCTATCTATCTATCTATCTATCCATCCATCCATCCATCCATCCATCCATCCATCCATCCATCCATCCATCCATCTATCTAAGCGTCAGTGGAAGGCAGTGCAGTTCCTCCACTGACATCTAGTGGAGAACGTATGAATTACTATGTTACTGGATATATGTCTGAATATGTTCTAATAGCCTGTTTGATCACATATAACAGCTTATATTTAAAGGAATTATAAGAAGCGTAAGAAACGTGCATATAAGAAAAATGAACGAACATAATCAAACATGTATAAATAAAGAAATCAAGCCATGATTGCAAATTTGTTAAGTTTTATCCAATATCCAATATCTCCATTGTGAGCCGAATGATTGGCTAAAGATTCTGTTATCGCTGTGCATACAACTAAACTATTTACACTTTTAGTGTGACCTGAACATTTATGGTGTTGGCAATTATTTGTAATATAATTGCAAGATAACCTGCCAAAATGCCTTTTTTTAAATGTTTCTGTAACTTCAGTTTACTGTCAGGTTGTATGCATAAAGGTCCTGCCTGCACTGATACTGATACTGGTCAGTGGTTGTTAAACCAAGCATATCTCTGTGAGATGTCATTCAGATTCAAGTCACTAGGTGATGCTGGAGGATAACGAAAGCATTATGAACACAGTGGCAGAACACACACAAGCACACAGCAACACCCCCATCCACACCTCCACCCACACACACACTCTCATCTCGCTGAAGCAAAACTGCAAGTTCTACCAACATGTCACATGTCACACAACGCATAGTTATAATAAAAAGTCATGCATGGCACCAGGCATAAATAAACAAGGATATGAGAGAGAGAGAGAGACAGAGAGAGAGAGAGAGAGAGAGGGGAAAACGAGCGAGTGGGGCAGGAGATGATGGATGGGGGGAGGTGTTGTGAAGGAGTGCACGTATCACTGTCTGCCATTTTTACACAGGCCCATGACAGAACGGTGACATGCGGAACATGGGCGGCAGCTTGCGAGATGAGCAGAGCTTCATTTCCTGTTCCTGCTCAGTGCAGGTGAAAATATGTGACATGTTGTCTTCATTAATTCCTCCTCCATTTGAATTTCACCCTCTCTACTACTCTAACTCTCTCTTACTTGCTGTCTTATATGAATACACACACACACACACACACACACACATATACACAGAGAACAATACATATAAATAACATACTGTGGAACATTATCCAGTGGTATATTAAATTGGGGTGACAAAATTTTGTTTTTGTTTTTAGTTAGTTTTTTTTTTTGGGGGGGGGTATGAATACATAACCACTTTAACCACTTTATTTTACCATATTTATTCCTTAGACTTACAGGACCAATAACACCTGGCTGCTATTATTCCTCGCTATTCATCCATTCATCTATTATTCCTCGCTATTCATCCATTCATCTATTATTCCTCTCCATTCATAGTCATCTCTTATTCATCTCCATTCATTTTCTCCACACACACACACATATATATTATTACACATTATATATATATATAATTTTGTTGTTAACAGATTCCAACATGTAAACTGCACATAAGGTAAAGTTCACGTGTCTTCTCTGGATATACACTCCTGTGAAGCAGCTAAACACACTGAAAAGCATTTTGACCAATGGTTGCGTGTGGGGCGTGTACATGATCAACCAACTGCGTAGTGCAAGAAGGCGGAACCAATAAAGAACTCTCTAAGCAACGCAAAACCAGTAGCGGACTGTCTACTGCTGTAGAAAGCAACATGAAAGGAAAGGAAAGCATGTTAGGCATTTTAGACATATTTTTAGGACCCAAAAGGAGGACACAAAAGAGAACGTATTGTTACCTTAAAATTTACATTGAATGTCTACGCTAAATCAAATACTAACAAGCTTTCTTAATGTCTCAAAGTGTACTCCATTGTTAATAATATACACTCGCATTCTGTATACTCAAAACCTACGTACCACCCCGCACACACACACACGTACATTCTAAAAATCATTACCCCGCCTTCAATAACAACATTTTTCAGCTGTGCAAACTACATAAAGACGTCAGCTCAAATCGCTAACTAATTAACACTTAAAAAGACACAAATTAGATATGCGTGGCTAAAAGCAATTATAATCTCCACAAGTTTTGCTAGTCATTTGGGAAATGAAAAGAATGCCTAATTGCTGGAACCAACATCTTCGACAAAAAATGGCTTAAGCGATGCCTGTTAGAAAATGGGCTTATCTACAAGCCTGACGGTGATTACTGCAGTTTTCTGCAATTACTTGTGCATATGTTTAATGTCACAAAGATGCCTTTCTTTAATGAATGTCTTTTTAATAGTATTAGCAGTCAGTCAGTTATGATGTGCATGAAGAGCTCAGCTAAAGCAGTTAGCATACAGTGACTAATACAGGAATACACACAGAAGCCTCGTGCACACGCAGCTGTTAACATGTAAACGCTGCTGGGCGCTTTATACCGCTTTATACCTGAATCGCAATACATGATATGCATGACACGAGATGCGTTTACCCTCAACTTCAAAACATACTGTGGTAAAATACAGAAATAAATGCCAATTTGCTATCTCTAATATACGTATGATACTTCTGAGGTTTAATGCGCTGGAGTTACAACTCGCAGTAAAAAAAAAAAAATCTCGTGCTTGGTGACCACTGGCAAAACAGCTCTAAGACGAGACTTTTTCCCCCGGCCTTGGAGATTGTGCGAGAGAGCGAGGCGCGAGAGCTGCGTCGCTAGGGTGAGGATGCAGCTGAGGCCCAAAAGCCGCAGACGCCCGCGCGCACTCTCTAATTATCGGGGCAAACGCTGCGACTTCATCGCCGACAGCCCTCGCTTCGCCATTAATCTTGCGCTGTCGCCCACTTCACTAAGCCCTGTGCCGTTACACTATCTCTGCTCCCTTTCATCAGACGAGCTGCCGTTAGGCTGTAATTAATGAATCCCCCTGCCCCTTCCCCCCACTCCCATATTACGTCTGTTATTTCAAAACACAGTCTAGGCCAGAGAAGTAGACCACCACAGTGGGTAAGGCAGATCTACATACTTCATTTTAAGCTTATGCAGTTTCACCATGTTAATAATAGCTATTATACAGTGAGTACCTCATGAGACATATTTGGGGATTTTTGGAAGCTAGACTATTAGAGCTGTTCTTGAACTGGTGAAGCTGCTGGTATCTTTCAGAGTGCTAGTCTATATGCCATATCTGTATGTAGGTATCTGACTGGCTCAGCAGTATAGTTATTCATGAGGCTATAACATGACAGGGTACAGTGCAGACCCCAAACAGAGTATGATGGGAGAGAGGACACAGGCCTCAGCTGAGCTAACAGCACCTGCTCACCCAGCCAGCACTGGCCACTGGCCTATCAAGTACTGGCAGCACTGGTACAAAGATATCCCACTAATGAGGATGAGAAAAAAGGAATGGAATCAGGGCACAGATACACAAATAGCACACACACACACACACACACACACACACACACACACACTGGAAACATAATGCACAGCAAAAAAACAAAACAACCCCCCCCAACAGAACCTCAAAGAGATGGGATGCAAACTGACTGAAAGTGTATTTCAAATCTGTTACTATATTATTATCCCAGAATGTTTTTAGAGTCTAAACAATTTTGTGCAATTTTCTGTACATTCGGGTTGAAACAATTAGAAAATATCTATCTAGCCTTAGAACCTAACTGTCTAGAATATAATTGTGAACTACAAACTACATATCCAATTAACAACAAAAACATTACACCCCAATTAACAACAAAAACATTACACTCCAATCCCCCACATTATTTGCATCATGTGCACATGAGTCCCTGTATTGCAGATATAACATTTCAAACATGAAGCTTTCTTCCCAAACAGACATAAATATGAGAGCAGTTCTTTCCAGTCTTGGTGTTATTAAATTTTGAGATTTTGCCCACTAAAAGCTCCTGATTACCCTTCCGGGACAGCACGCTTTGCATTGTGGGTCCTTGGCAGACAACCCACTGGCTTTATGGGCCATACTTCCTTGCTTCTCGATCTCTGGTGGGGATTTGATGGTAATGCCCATTAAACTGCCTGACTGTGTCTGAAATCCAAAGCAAAGAAACGAAAGACGAAGATAAAAGAGATGAAGAAACAGCAGTGAAGAAACACTGAACCATCACTGGGTAGGTCTATGGCTAAGTGAGTATGCTTAAGATCCTTAATTCTGTCATTCTCTGTTTCTCTCTCTCTCTCTCTCTCTCTCTCTCTCTCTCTCTCAACTTTGTCCCAAGAGCATAGTTTCCATGACTGTAGCCAGAAGTCCTGATCTGAGCCAGCTATGCTTGACCACATTCATTCATCATCCCCAGTTATGCTGTAGTAGAGTGGAGCACCGCTGTGGTACCTGACCTGACTGGACCAGGGCTTAACTAAGTGTGGCTGATTTGAGATCAGATGACAAATCTGAAGGGATATCAGAGAAATCATTGCACTGTATGTATGCATATGATTAATTTGATGCAATGCATAGTCTGATAAACCAGAACAGTCATAGTGTAATGTGCCTGACAATACTGTAATGTGCCTGAGCAGTTTTCAAATATAATTGAATTTAGCACATAATGATGCATAACCACAATGGCTTGAACTGTAAGACTGTTCAAAATACATAGGGAGCTTTGGGAGTAAACTATTCTGCTATCATAAAGGCCAAAGAGAAGAAAAGAAATATATTGTAACATATCACAACAAAAGCAGCGAAATCAACACATAAAACCCTACTTGACACCAGAAACAATCTTTCCAGTGTATACCTCACTAGTCAGATTGCACAATAGTCCATGAAAATGTAACTAACTGGATGCAATAGTGTGAAATGGCAGGACATTCAAAGTCAGTGGATCGCCTTGGAAACCCGCTCACACGAAACAAAATGAAAGGCTTAAAAAATAATAATAATTAAATAAAATCCAGCACTGTACCAGAGTTCCTCCCCCTCCCCCCTCTCTGCGTTAATTACTCTTGATTATTCCAGATCTGTCTTGTCAGGGAGACGTCCGGCTCGAAAAACAAAGCGCCTCGTGCTCTCGTCAAACGAATGAGGGAAAAAAAGAGACAAAACATTTGCCGGATATCAATTTGCATGAAAATAAGCCTGAATGTTGGGCTCTCATAAAGAAAAAGGAAGAAAAAAATGAAAAGCACACACAGAAAGAGAGAGAGAGAGAGAGAGAGAGAGAGAGAGAGAGTGCAAGGTAGAGAGAAAGTGAGAGAGAGAAAGAGACAGAGATATAGAGAGAATGAAAGAGACTGAATAAGCGAGAGAGAAAGAGAGAGAAAGAGAGAGGTGGATTGAAAAGAGGACTTGCCAAGAGCACGGTGGTATAATTAGCATTCTACCAAACAAACGAGCTTCAACAGGGCTATAATTAAGCAGGCCTGTAATTAAGTGTATGCCCTTTATCATAATGATCATGGTTAAAGCGCCGTTGATGGCTGCCAGTGGGTTATTAACGGCATAACCCACGCCACACAGCGCCCCCGCTAGAATCAGGGTGTCATGACTGTCAGGCTAAAGAGTGCCCCTTTGTTTATCAAATACATTAGGGCCCAAATTAACACAGTGTGACGCAGCTACACAATAGCTCCCATTGACTGCTATGAAGAAAAATGTTTGGCCCACCAGCAACCCGAAGAGCATCTGATTTTGCTTGGGAAGGTGGACAGGGCCAGTGTCTGGCAGAGAGTCAGGAGCAACCGCGGTGCACGGGCACAGGAAGAGGAAGTCATAAAAGCCCAAAGGAATCTTCCCATGATTCACTCAGATGCTGTGAATGCTGGGGGAGTGAGGATGGAGTGAATACCTGTGACACTGTAATACTGTTTCATTACTTTGGCGTGGTTGAATGGATCTTTGTCCCTGGCTGCTGTTAAACACCGGGGAGCTGTGAGGATCTGTCATTCTTAAAATGATATGAAATATTGTTCAGGCTCCTCGTCTGTAAAATGACCTTTATATGGATACAGCACACCCTGCCCTCACTATACAGGCCCAGCGAGGAGCCTGTCGTGAACTCACCTAGATCTTCTTGAGTCACCCGCAGCAATCTGCAACTCTTCGCCAGCCACATCCTTCTTGCACGTAGATCTTTTTGGAAATCACCTTTACATCCATCCAACAGGCATGCAAGTGTGTCGGCCAGCATCAGAACGGGCTGTTCAATGACTCCGGTCGGTGAGAGGCTGTCTAGCCTGGCGGGCCTCGGGCCGTTGAGCCGAGGACAGTGATGGCTTGTTCGGGTCCATAAAGCTGCGCAGATAAACACGCGCGGCTCAGCTGTGCTGAGGTGGGTGTTGGCAGAGCCACAGGCGGGAGTGGATCACTGGAATCAATAGGCTTTAATGGAGCAGTGGTGGGCCGGGCCACTTTGATGAATCCGCTGCGAGGGAGCGTGGGTGCGTGGGTGCTCGGGCGGGGCGGGAGTTGAAGGCCAGAGTGCTGCCTTTTAGCATCCAAGGACTGCTCTTTAGATCAGGCCTTGCTTAGTATTCACCCATCATCCATACCTCTGCCTCAGGGTGTGGAGCGGGACGTGGGACAGGGCGATCTCATTCAGGAGTGAATTTTTTGGGGGGTTTAAGACCTGTTCTTCCAGATCGTGGCCACCGAGGCTGTAAACATGAATGATGGAATAATGTCTCCCACGTCAACTCTGACACAGTGCTGCATGGCTGGGAGTGGTGGGGGTGAGCGGGTCAGATGGAACGCCCTTCGGACGTCATTCCCTGTAACGGCGTCAAGGGTTGGTGTGGGCCGTTGGGTGAGATTACAGCAGGTAAATAAGGAATGGAGGACTGTGCAGCTGGTTGAGTGGAGTTCACAGGCGGGAGGGGTATGATGGTCACCTTTTGACCATCATGCAGTGTCTGGAAGTGCCAGGCTCTGGTAAGCATTACTGATGAATAACAATTTGATTCCTTAAAGCACAGGAACAAAAAGTTGCCCTGCCTTTTAAGCAACATGACATCTGTGTTAATCAGGCCTTGTACAACTAGAACGAATAAAAGTCCTGCTTTTCTTGATATATGATCAGAGAGGTGCATTTGATGACTGGAGCAGGAGTGCTATCTCAGGCCTGGACTGTTCCTAATTGCTGATTAGTGTGGGTTTGAGCGCAGGGATTGGTTAGCGAGTGAGTGATGGTGGTGTCTGGGGCCGTGTGTGAGCGTGGGCCGTGTGGATCACGGCCTTATTAATGTCAGTGTCAGGTGCGGTGAGGAATGCAGGCGTTGTCATGCCGACAGCCTGCAGCTGCAGACGAATGGTGGCTTCAGGGCGGGAAGAGTTCCCCTACACGCTGCTCTGAGCTCCAATCCTTCACGCTTCTATTGTCGGATGCACTGTCACCCAGGACTTCTGCTGCACTCACTGCACTTTCACACACACACACACACACACACACACACATACACACACACACACACTCTAAAGGCCTTAAAGCACAAAGCACACCTGCACACTGTTACACTCTCACGCACAAATATACACACACACGAACACAGCCTAATGCTAAGAGACTGACGGATGGTGGACTCAGCCAGGCAACACAGTTCATGAAACGAGAAACCACAAGACTTCAGAAAGGGAAGACAAAACGTGCTGAGAGGTAAAGCAAAAAGTGAGCACTGCGTGAACCCCATGGACATTCGATCACTGTAACTCAGTAAGCTGCTGCAAACATGGATCACATGCTGCAGTGTGGTATTCAGTATGTAAAAAGGCACTACACTGATGCTGTTTACAGGGAGCACATGGGAACTGGATGAAAACTAAGCAGTAAACGGAAGTGCTCAAGAACAGAGCTAATTTTATTGCACAATAATTTTATTGCACTGTTAATTTTGGTGATGTACGTGAGAGGACCAAAAATGATTGCAGAGGAAAGGAAGTCACTGCTCAGTCTGTACAAGTCACTACTCGCGATTCCTCATTCCATACGCTCAGGGTTTGAGCCTTCCTTCGCCCCTCCCCTTCACGACCCGCGCGTTTTCAAGCTCCACGGCCCCCTGTTGATGCACAGCCGACCTGTTGGATCGGAACCAGGAGACCGGCTCGACTTACAGCAGCAGCAGGTCATGCATAAAGGACAACAGTGCAAGCGGATGGGAAATCTGGAGAGGCCCGGTGGGGGTGTCTGGATCAGGAGCCTTGCGGGTGGAAAACAGACCAAAAGTGGGTCCTTTCTGCGATTCGGGCCAGAGCAGCCTCCGTCGGCACCACCGCCACCGAAATCAGTTTTGGCCTCCTTTCTCTTCCCACTCGATGAACGGCGTTCCCCGCCCGGAAGACGGCTCTGAGACATATTGTCGTTTATTTTGTCGCCTGGGTCTGCCATCTGTGCCAGTCCAATAGAGGCAACTGCGGCGGTGCAGGAGCCTGGGTCTGCCCGAGCCCGCCCCCACCTCCCCAAAGTGCTACGTTGTCATTAGTCAAATTGCCTAATGAGAGAGAATACAAATGGCCCCCTGCCCTGACAGGAGGAGTTTTGGAGGTGTCAGCGCTCCTGACCCGTGCTATGAGAACAGATGATGGCTCACTGCTATTTTCGGCTCCCGTTTAATGACTCCACTGCTGTCCTCACCACACTTTCTTTTTTGTCCATTTTTTCGAGTTTTTTTTTTTTAATGTGTGTGTGCATGTGTGTGTATGTGTGTGTGTTCACCTCCCATCATTACACATTCACGCCAAAGAACATTCTGGAACACTTGGTATAGGGGAGTTGGCAACTAACCACTCATCTCAAAAAGTCAAATTAAATGTTTAGGTTTATGTTGGGAATATTAGCAAAATGTCGGTCAGTCACTAGAACACAACATATTTGTTCAGAAGGAATAAATTATAAAATGCACAATTACAATCAGAAAACCAGAAAAAAAAAACCTTTTTTTGAGAGAAAGAGAAAGGGGGAAGGGGGCAAATAGGAGAGTATTTAGTTAGAGAGAAGAGGTGTTATTTTTCCATCTGGATGACAAGTGGCCCTTAAAGTCTGGTAGTGGGTTATGCGCCAGCATGGAGAACCCACTGGGCCCTGATCCATCAGTCCTCAAGAGCGAAGGAAGAGCCAGCAGCACCTACTGAGCTCTGGCAAGCGGCACACAGAGAGAAAGCAGAGGCACAACGCATGAGAGCTCCCATAAGCTGCCACCATGTGAGGGGCCAGGGCACAGCAGTGCTGAGTAAACGAACACCTGGTGAGGTAGGATGAAATGCTCTTTTGGAAGGTAAAAAGGAAAGACGTTAATAAGGGGGAGGAAAAAAAAAGACCTGGGTGGATCTCATCATTATTTAGAAATACAATACTCAAAAGTCAGTAAATGTGCTAATTTGGAAATTCAGATTGCAATAATTCGGTAAAGTCAAACTTAATAAAGCAGTAAAGCATACAAACTTAGAGTGAAGGTTAAGCATTGCTAAGAATAGTTCTTTACCCCTGAGCTGCTGAACTGATTAGTGCTAGTAGAGGCATGTAAGAAATGTAATTGAGGCGAAACACTAGCCAACTGGGCTACAGCTGTGCGCACCGAGGCTCGAGACGTTGGGAATAAATGAACTAGGCCTGGGCGGCGCGCGAACCGGCGAGCTGGCAGCTGAGGTGCCGCTAAATTGCATGTGCCGGATGGGCCGCGGCAGAAGGTGCAATTCCACCAAATCCCCTCTTAATTAGCGGTTCTGTGGGCATGCTAACTCGCCGCGGCTGAGCCGAGAGAGGCCGGAGGCCGCGTGTGATGACACCAACGCAGCAGACGTAGCGTGTAACCCGGAAGCGCGGGCGGTCAGGAGCGTGTCCTGAAGGGTGACTCCGATGGCCTCCCGGTCGTCGGCTCAGCCAGCGCTCCCGAATTCGTTCAGGATGGTCCACCGCGCCGGACGGCGACCGTGACAGCACCTCGCCACTGTGGCGTGTTATTAAGTTTTCGTTGTTGGCTGTTGTAGCCCGATGCAAAGCGACGCTCCGGCCCGGTGAGTAATGACGCGTGCCAGGGCAGAGGCGGGAGCGATGACAGGCGGAGAGGCCTCGTTGGCAGCCGCCGGCCGGGACCACGGCCCATTCATCATCCCCTAAAACCAATCCACCAATGCCTTGCCGCCATTCCTCATTAACTATGCTAATCAGCACACCATCGCACCCGCCCTGACAACCAGCTTAATGGATCCCGTGGCTCAGACGTGCCACTCAGTGCTAAAGCTGGGTGCTTTTGGTTGTGACACGGGGCAGCTTAGAGGCCCCACCCA
>JAOXYF010000016.1:6605830-6627034 GCA_028565775.1 Sternarchorhynchus goeldii
TGAAAAACACAGCACAGATGAAAAACAGCACAGATGAAAAACACAGCACAGCTGAAAAAGCCACAGCAGAGTTGAAAAAACCCCCCAAAAAAACAGTAGAGCTGAAAAGAGTGGCAGAAGTGTGAAAAGTGACAGTGACTATATGCAAGGCTCCCAGCAGGCTGTGCAGCAGAGCTACTTTTGTTTCCCACGCCTAACTCTAACCATATATAACAGCGTTCAGTTACTGGCACCACGAGCTAGAATCAAAGCCTGAAGGTGTGTATTAAGAGTAGGAGTTAGAGCACAGCCTGGTACCCAACACTTACAACAGAGAACGGATCCAGTAGACAGAAGTACAAAAACCAAACAGCATGTTGAATAGTTATGCAGGGTCCTTTTCAAGGGATGTAATGAACATTTGAGTCTTCCTTTATTCTGTTGTATGCATATTCCGATAAAAGATGCGCTTTTACATGTTAACTCATGCAAACCCAGTGCGTGTGTGTGTGTGTGTGTGTGTGTGTGTACTGAGGAAGCTCCAATACACAGAGGAGTCCTTGACCTCCATTAAAATAGGTGCCACTATAGCAGCCACATGGCAATGGCCATTTGATGTGTCATTTTTCAGTATAAAGGAAGTCTTCATATTTACATTTTTTGGAAGTGTTTGCCCTCTTTGAAAAATTACAAGAAAGTATCCAGATATTCTGCTGGGACCAGCTTTACTGAATGAAATCACAATCACAGACTGGAAAAGCCGAATGTTTTATGAATAATCATAGAGTAGAGGCTCCTTGGGGATGGCACAGGATCATAAACAAATTCCTTATGGAAGCCCGATAAGGAATTACACATCACAGCTCTGCTTAAATTCGAGTTATCTGAAATGCTGAGCTATATTTGCATTCTGCTCCGCTTGCTGGTTGGCAAGGCCCTGTGCTGTGTGTGTGTGTGTGTGTGTGTGTGTGCGGTGTGTGTGTGCGGTGTGTGCGGGGTGTGCGTGTGCACGATGAACGTACACATTTCGCTCGTGTCTTCGGTGGAGGAAGCTCGGGTGAAGCAGAGATAGTGAGTGACCTTGGATTTGAATATGCCGTCCTTCCACAGGTCGCCATCCAAGCCATCTGTTGTTTGTGCAGCCTACGTGAAAAGGAGAGTGGGGGTGGGGGGGAGAGAAGGTGCCGGAAGGAACATGCGTTAAGGTGGGATAAAGTTAATGTATGGACGGCTTGTGCGTGGTGGTGGGATTTTTTTTTTTTTTCCCCACTCCTTGCATACTTGGCTTAATTAATGTTCGCTTGTGCTCACGTTCTCGCTCCATCTCATTAGAGCCCTGTACAGGCAGGGAAGGATCCTGAGCCTCCAGAAGAACTAAAAATACCAGCAGCTCCCTGTGAGAGATGAGGTTCCATGTGACCTGAGAAAGACAAGCTTCTAACAAGCCTAATGAGTCTTTATCCAGGGCTGATGTGTCGGTGATGATAGAGATTCAAAGGATGAAATAAGACTACAGTTTGGAGAGGTGTTAAGGAAAACTTTCAAGGCAGAGAGACGTAGAGCCACATAGAGAGAAAGACAGAAAGGACAACAGATGGACTGATAGACAGAGAGCAAGACAGAGCACAACAGCAGTGCGCTCGAGCTCGATCCCTAGCAGTCTCTGGCTGAGGTGAATACTCCCAAGAGGAGTCTATATATCAGTCGCTCCTCCCTCCCTCCCTCCCTCGTTCCCACCCCACTCGCCTCACCTCACCTATCTTCCTCCCCTTGCAAAACAACCCGTCCAGGCTACTCTTTCCAGGTCAGTGCCCCGCGCCTCCTGTCAGTGTAAACAAAGGGCCAGCGCCTGTGTAGCCCAAAGTCAAGCAGGGGAGGAAGTAGGAGCCCGAGGAACCAGTCTGCTAAAGCACAGCAGCTCTGAGCAGCTCTGTGTGTGGCAGTGGCACAGGACAGTCATGCCATGAGGAGAAGAGAGGAAAGGAGAAAAGAGGAGAGGAGAGGAGAAGGGAGGAAAGGAGCAAAAGGTAAACAGGAAGGAGTTCGCGAGTTTCTCTCTTTCACATCAAGTATTTAATCAAGCAATCAATTATCTGTTATTGTTTTTGCATTAAAAATGTGGCCCTGCCAGACCTCCATATATAAACATGCTGACGTATGTCAGTCTAACAAGGTTTGACACCAGTAAAAACGTCCCATGTTGCTATGTAGGGTACACTCTGGTGGTTTCAGGAACATTAAAAATTACACATAATTACACATAATTAAACATAATCGATGGTTTTCAGATTCATAAAATCTGTTGTGCAGTCTGATGCAATATAACAAGGACACTGAAGCTTCTATTTACCGTTTAATTAAATCCACATCAACTTGTTCAGGATTAAAAACACACTTAACATGCGACTGTGAAGATGCTTTTCTCTCTCAATCATTCAAATATATCAACCTATAACTTCACTTATATAAATTTCATTTGTTTTCCTGTTTCAACCTTGTTCCCTTTCTCGATGTTTACTTCCTTATGTTTTCTTAAAGGATTTTTGTTGGCAAATTTAGTTTTTTACTTGTTTATTAAGAGTTATCTAAAGTTGCTTGGTAACACTCTATGGCAAAAATATTGAACTGACCACTAAATATTGAACTGATCAGAAACTAAGCCAGAATTCAACTGTGTAAGTTCAGGCGACTCTTTGTAACGCTGGGCAGACAAATGCAGTGGAACTTCTATGAGCTCACAAAGGAAAAAAAAGGTCTGAGCTGTGAGCTCCACATCACTGTGTGAAGTGTTCCCAGGTCCAGACCATGTCTCTGAAGCAGCGCACTAATTGCGAATTAAGAGCCGCGTTTGGCTGCGCAAATAAAGCGAGGCGGCAGCATCCCGCAGCGAGCCGAGCGGAACGGAGCGTCGCAGAACCGCGCGCCAGATCCGCCGTGCCGGCGGGCAGAGGCCCCGCGCCCCTCCCCCTCCCCTCCCCTCCTCCCTCCCACCGGGGACGGGAGCAGCCGGGCCAGGAGGGGCGAGGCAGGAAGAGGGGAGATCGAGAAGAAAGGGATGGAGCCGAGAGGAGGAAAGACACGGAGGAAGAGAAAGCGGAGGAAGAGAAAGCGGAGGAAGAGAAAGCGGGCTGCCCGCTAGCCTGACGCGGGCAGCAGAGTGCAGGCGCCCGCGCTGGCTTTGATTTGCAGAACAGCCCCCTCGCCTTCCTGCCTGGTGCTCACGCAGGAGACTGTAGAACAGTAGAAAAGCATATGTGCACACACACAAACTCACGAACCCTCACTCACATCCACACACTCACGACCCACCCCCCTCCTCCCCTAAACCAAATACACACACACACATACACACCCACACCCACGCACATTCTGGAACAATACACAAACTCACAAACCCATACATGCACACAAATGCACAAAGGCGAACACATACTCACATGCACACATTCAAACACACTCACACATGCGCATAGATTTGCAGACACACACACACACACACACACACACGCTGCTTGGTCCATTCCCAGGGCTCATCGCGTGCACCTGTCCTAGTTTCTCCTCTTGGTGCTGTGGGAGCACCCGGCGTTGTTGGAATGCCCCAAAGGCAGGCACCCCAGGGCCTTCGCCAGTTAAACAAACACGAGGCAGCAGTGCCAAGCTCAGCGATCGGCCTCCTCTGAGATGCCTGCTAGACTGCTCTTCCAGAAAAGGCTGAAGTACTTAAAGCGCACTGTGCTGCCCAGATGAAGAGGCATCATCATCGAAGCAAACATTACGCGCCAGTAACGGTCTCCACTTCGCCCGGGGGGAGAACACACCACACACAGAGAGCAGAGTTCCGTACGCGAGCGTTTCTCAGTGTCGTCAGACATTTTTTTTTTGCAGAGTTCTAGGACCACAAGGCTAATGAAACATGAAGCAGCTACTCACTCACCACACAGTGGTATGCAGGCACCTCTTTCATCCTTTCACAGCCTTGGGTGGGTCCTGGAGGTCTGATATTCTTAGATCTGTAACAAAGCAAACATTCAGAACGCATCTATACTGTTTACTCTATATGTAAATGTTGAGATGTAAAGATCTAGCCAGGGACCCGTAAAGGTTCTTATGATACTGTAATAAGCTTTAAACATAAATCATGTCAACTGTAAGCTCTAGATACAAATCAAAACTGAACTAAATTTAAATAAATATACACACTTACCCATTACATTACAGATTTTAAAGTTTAGAGATTTTTTAAGGTTTCCTTTTTATATGTCAACTGTATGTATGTGTGTGTGGATGTGTGTGCGCGCGTGTGTGGATGTATTTTGTTAAATGTCCTTTAAAAATGCTATGAGGTGGTTCTCTCTCTCTCTCACACACACACACACACACACACACACACACACACACACACACACACACAAAGTGCTTGAAAGACACATACATGGGCACGAAGAACATGTGCAACCAGGCATGCAGGTATTAGGAACCACAGCGAAACAAGATGCCCCATAAACTCTGTGCTATTGCTAGTCTATGATGGGTGCTTCCCAGCACTGGATCGCATTCCCAGTGTCACTTGCTGAGTGATGGCTCTGTCGCTGCTCTAATGACCAGGCGTACGAGCTTCCTAGAGCAGCCGAGAGCATCATTTGTACACTAAATAAGCTGCACCGATGCAGACAATAGCACTGCTGTGGGCCCAATTAGCAGGGTAATTAATTACTGCAAACCTTTTTTCTTCTTTAATGTCTTTAATGAGCTCCAGAAATATGGAGAGGGCTGAAGTTATGTTCTAATGTCTGTTTCAGCTGAACTGCTTTAAGTGCTGCTAATATACAGACAGAACATGTATTTATTCCTGCATTAAGGAGAGGGAGTAAACTTTTCACTACATAAATAGCTAACTCTCATAAATATGTAACTCTCGGCTTTAAATAAGAGCACTGCTTAATGCTTCTGTTTTCCTTTGTTATTTTCCGAACATTTTATCTGAGCAATGTGCTCTCAGATGGCACAAAAGGGTACAGGAATAAAAGAACTTAGATAACCACATATGCTGGGAAAGCAAACAGGCTAAAGCCTTCCGAGCTCGGAGCACAATGGCCAGTATAAATGACCGCAGATAGTTACACAAATGCCATTAGCCTCAGCTACGGCAATCAGATATTTCCAAGGAAATGTAGATCAATGCGTGTCTATTTCTGTCTCAGAATGCCTTTAGCCTAATGTGTATGCATGGCTCACCCAAGGATTAGTGGCTATTTAGAGGGTCCTTTTCTATTTTATCAAATTATGTCGAAAGCAACATACTGGAGTAAATGACACAGTTATTGCGTACAATCTAAATGTTTACAGACTATATAGTAATTATGTTTATTGAATCTGCTGGATTTACTGGAGAAGCGTAGGCCTCATGTATAAAAGAAGTCGGTTGGAAGGACTTATTATAGTGGACCCAGGACAGCAAATTAGCTTACCGAGGGAGAATGATTTCTTTCTTGCGTTAATTTGTGCACTAATCAATGCGGCCATTCCCAAACTGTGCTGCGTCTTTAGAGTGCAAAGCGACTTTAATTTAAAAATGGAGGCCTGGCTGTATAGACTGGGGATGTCTTAGAGTGCCACTAATGGTACACACCCATCTTTAGCGTCCAAATGCCAAAGATCAACCTACAGAGTGGGCACATCCTAATGGTTAGTTCGTGGCAATGCCTCGGGGAATAAGCAATCCAGTGGGTTATATTCCCTCTGTCTGTTTCTCTCCGTCTCTCTCTCACACACACATACAGAGAAAACGTGTTATCAATAGACTTATTTCCAGTATGCCAGTAACACGTGCAGTGGTTTGTACATGTAGCGGTGTTGTAGAGAATTTCCTAGCTATTCAAAATATAACGGCAAAATTACGTTTGTTTTTGAGCAATCGCTAATGTGTGCAGAAAATAATTTTCACCTAGCAATGCAATGTCGCTGGAAAACACTGCTAACACTACTTAATATTTATTCATGCTAAACCTGTTATCCAACTTGACAAAATAATATTCTTACTTTTTTTATTAGGAATAAGGGGACAATAACAGGCTTTTTTCTTGATTTTACCTTGAAGAATCTGAAAGAAATCTGTGTTATGTTCCATGCTGTATTCAAATGCTTCTAAAATTTTAGTTGGCTGTTAACTAACTGATCCAAATGCCAAACAAGCATCATTTGGAAATTATTTGAAAAAAAAAATACACATTGGTATAATGACAAGTGTGAGTTATATTGATAATTAGGAATGTTCTGGTTTATAAACAATCTTTTTAGTAAAAACACAACTGTGTATATATTGTGTGTGTGATTCGACTGTTCATAAGGAATACATTGCGAGTGATCTGTTACAATAGTCTGTTGGAGTTAATAGCACACAATGAGATCAAGTGCACAAGAACTAAACAAGATTTAATGAACATAATAAGATAATGAGACCTCTTGTGCCCGTCATCATTCATGACAAACTGACAATGAATCAATGCCTCTGGAGCAGCACAGGAGACCAGTGTTACTGTACTTTGCACGCATGTCAGCCAGAGACTAATAGAGGCCTTCTCAGTTGAGACTTGTTCTGTCAGTTTGGCTCACAACCAAACCACCCAAAAGCCTGAGAAAAAAGTAATGACAGACAGGAAGTGAGCTACATCTGGCACTTGTCAGGTGGAGTGTGTGTGGACAGAGGTAATTCACATCTTGGTGCACCACAACAGCATTTGCATTTGGAAGCATTGTTCGTGCACATGTTCAGAATAACCCTGAATTACACCGAAACACACTGGTGAGCGCTGTCTGCTGGTTTACAGATGAACAGTGTTCACAAAAGTAATTAAGTGGCAGGTCAAATGGGTCTGTGTGGGAGGAGCTCTGATCTCATGCCGTCCAGGATATGGCGCCTTAGTCTTGTGGCAGTGTCCAATCATGCAGCTCAGCAGAGAGACATCACAGAGTGTTAATTATGCTTAAGCAGGCACGTGTGCTGGTACCTACATGGACTCACCAAAAGCAGATGTTGCGTCATGTGATGTGACGAAGAGACCACAGCAGAAGTGGCGAGCCGAAGCTTTGCACCAGTATGCAGATCTGCCAGACATAACCAACATAACCAGATCTAACCAACAGCATAACCACAAATATCCAGACATAACCAACATAACCAGATATAACCAACAGCATAACCAGACATATCCAGACATAACCAACATAACCAGATATAACCAACAGCATAACCACACATATCCAGACATAACCAACATAACCAGATATAACCAACACGAACAGATATATCCAGACATAACCAACAAAACCAAACATATCCAACATAACCAGACATTCAACTTCAAGATGTGTTTTTACTGAAAACATACATATATATTTTAAAGTGTAGCACAGTTGACGTCATTTACTACATAATATGTTGTCCATTATTAATTTTGCACTTAAGTCATGCAGCTAGTTTAGATAAGCAACATGTGCTTGATTCTGGTACATTCACATGTGTATATTACTTCAGGTTACATCAGGAGCAAAACATGGTGTGTGCAGGGTGTGTGTCATGGCAGTGTGTTGGGGTAAAACATGACATGTTCTGTATGTTTTTGTGGCACACACACACACACACACACACACACACACACACACACACACACAACTCATATCTGGAATAATGCTCAAATGTGGATATGTGTAGATTTGTATTTTTGACACGTGGTTTCTAATTTTACCATGCTTAGAAATTCTTTCTAGTCCAGCTTTAAAAACAAACATGTCAAACTTCACAAATTAAAGCTTTATTTTATCTGTTGTACTATGTTCCTCAGTTCGTTCGATAGCACAGGTGTCTTATGTGCAGAGCTGTACTGTACACAGAGCTGCCGGCCAAACTGATGCTCCCCCACTGCGCTACGGAGTCAGCTGAACTTCCTCTGGACCATCTGACACTTCGACAAGGTGGAAAAGTGACTGCAGTCTTGGCCTTAACACCTCAGCCAGATTACGCCAGCTGCCTGGAGCTACTGCTGAAAAAGAAGACTGTTGAAGTATCGGTAAGAGGAGAGTGATGTGGAAGGCAGACAAGAGGGAGACCTGTTAAAGTAAATGCTCTAATTGTGGAAAAGGTGGTGAAGTTCTTGGTGCGAAACAGTCAGCGATCACTGTTCGCACACTGTGAAAGTGTGTGTGTGTGTGTGTGTGTGTGTGTGTGTGTGTATGTGTTGAATGGTACAGATGGTACAGGGGGGAGGAGGGAGGGTATGATATATGAGTATGTTTTGCTGGCAGGGTTTCATACATTCCAATAAAATGCCACTTTCCCATAGTTGTCTATTTATAAGACATCTTGTATAATCAGACCAAACCAAGCGCCGGAAGATCAGGCCACTGTTCATCAGCTCATTGGTTGTGGCCTTGTATATCCAACGGTTGTGCCACCAGTACCCACATGGACCAGGAGGAGCATCCACACACACAGCCAGTGGAATCATTACTCTGGGTCTCCATTTTAGCGCCACATGCTCTGTTCTACACATTACATAGTGGTGAAGTTCAAAATCATCACCCCGGCAACGTGCCCACTTTGTTTTAAAAGAGAAAAGGGGAGGAAGTGCCTCTGCTCACCATGCGCCCTGAGGAAAGGTCAGTGCCTGTGTTTTCTAATTTCCCGACACTTGTCTAGGGACCAGAGAAGATGGAGATTTCTTTGTTACTGGCTGGGTGTAGTAATATCCTTATCTCGGCCTGGGAAATCTACTGTGCCCCAGTGACCTCCATCTCCTCAGCCAACCTATTATGGGTGGAAGAGCAGAAAACCACACTCATTTCAAATATGCCCCCACTCCAAAAAAAAAAAACACACTAGCATATGAAAAAACCCTGTGTCTCCTGAATACCTTATAATAACATGTTTTAAGAAGCCCACCCTTACTGCACCCAGAGGACAAAGTGGAGAGACTAGATGTAATATCCATGTGTTTTGTGCGTGTAATTAAAGGTCAGTCTGGGTTAGCCTACAGTTGTCTGGGTAGACGAATCCCTTATGCCCACTTCCTCTGCCCCTCCTCACAGACGATGTCTTTGCCAAATATGATTACATCTTTTTTTAAGCCATCTGTTTTCTTGGCACACTCAAGGCATAAGTTAGATGTAGCATTACTGCTATTCCAGAACACCCCACGCATGTTTAAGGGTTTGACTGAGTTTTCTTCAACAGTGAAACATATTCAGGAAGTCATGTTTTAATACTGTGAATAATTAGGTTGAGAAGTCATTCTATCCCTAATATATAAAATCATCACCCGCAGCCAAAAAAAAAAAGAATTTGCTTTGTGGTGTAACTCAAATACCATTTAACTCATATGAAAACCCCACAGAATGATAACTTGCCTTTAATTCTGTCCAATAAGAACATGGTTCTCTAATACTTATACACCAGCGGAACCCTAAGACTGGAACCTCTGTAGTGCATGCTCATACACACACACTCACATACAAGTACTCAGAACACTGTTACACACACTTTAGACAATAATAGCCAATAACGCAAACACACGCGCACGCACGCACACACCCACCCACACACACACAGCGCGTCTGGCAGGAGGTCTGGCTCGCTCTGGCTGGCTACGCCTCAGTGCCCTCGTGCAGTGGTGTGCCAGTTGTGCCTACCCCCACTGCTGTGAATGCCACCATCTGGTGAGCCACGTGGACATCATAATCTCTCCTTAATTACATTAGCGCCGCAATCAGTTAGTGCATTACAAGGCCCGGCGAAGAGCTTTTAAATCTTGGAGGAAATCATAAATAATTGCACTAAGTACCCGCCGCCAGATGTGCGTGCCAACTTGGCGGGCACGAGATAAATAGTCGCCCTCGACGACAATGCTGTTTGACGATAGTGGGTGAGGGTTTTTTCTTTTTCCATTCTGAGACGACTGCATCTTTTTTTCCTCTAAAGCCCTGTCACTTCCCCATCTCTCCAGCCATTCTGACAGAAAGAGCTTCAAGTCCATTACCCTCACACTGCGGGACCCTGTCGCTGACAGGAAGTGGGGCATGTAACAGTGGTCATCTGCACTCGAGCAGAGATGAACGGCTCGTCATCAGCGCTTGCTTTCCTTACAGGCTGTCTAATCCAAGCTGTTTCGAATCTTAAAACCGTTGGCTGTGCTACCCAGAGCTCTTCCGGGGATTGCAGTAAACCGAGGTTAAGATTAGAGATCGGTTGGAACAAATGTCATTCTGTGATGCATAAATGTTTTGTTTTAGTGGTTTGCCAAGCATGAAGCTTTTCTGATTCAGACAAGCACCCCTCTTGTTACCCCTCTATTCATAATTCCTCCAGAGCTCTGCACTGGTTTATTCATGATTACAAATGGCTATGTTTACTATCCAGCATGGGTGTGTGTGTCTATGTGGCGAGTAAACTCTGCATTATTAGGTAATGTTTTTTCATCTCTTTGGCTGCCCCCTAGGGGCAGGGGCAGTATGTGTTTTGTTAGTTAAGCAGAAGCATATGTAATCCCAAATTCCCTTTCAGCTCTGGGTGAGTCACTCACCCAGTATGGCCATGTCTCTCACACTAATCCACTGAGCTCTTGCACTCAATCACAGAAAGCACACAGAGTGATTCAAGCATATTTATATCAGCCAATTAATTAAAAATGATTTTAATAGAGTATGTAATAATTAGTCAACATGCTATTGCGATGTTGGAGTATGAAATGCTGTGATGTTTTGATAAATAGTCAATGACTCTGTAAACAATTCTGCATAACTGACTGTTAAATAAAACACAAATGTCCAAATCATCATTTCTAAAAACGCTCATAAACAATCCTTTCTGGCAAAAAAAGGACGCAGCTCGGAGAATGATTCATTGGACCCGAATCGACTGATTCACAATTATTCGCTTGTTGTGAAAACACAAATGGCTGAGGCATTCATCATATTCAAATGAGGCAGTAAAATAAATGATGCCTGTATGGTGGTGAGGAGCAGCCTCCCTGCGCCATTTGTGGGAGATATTAAAGAAAGGAAGGTGATGTAAATGAGAAACAAGACTCAGGGAGGCCCCTCTGGTGCTCTATCTCAATGATAGACACAGTGATGTTGACCTATCGCTTGCCCATTTTCATCAGTATGGCAATATGGCTCTCAATTAGAGGCCCGATTATAATTCACTGCTAATTTGTTCCAGCTTTTTGTTAAGTGAGGACTGAGCACTTTTTTTGGGGGGGGATGGGGGGATGGGGGCGCGTGGACTTGACTTTTTTAACTCTGTCTGTATCTTTCTACAGATGCTCTACCTTTTATTTAAGTTCATTCCAACCAGACCTTGTTAGAAGAAAAACCAGTGGGGGTTGAGAAAGGAGAATTCCCTGTATTGACTAAATATATCTTTTCATTTATCATAATTTCTGCTTCCCACTTTGTCGCAGCTCCACTGTTTAAGGAAGATGGATGACACAAGATGTTGTCTTCCCTTTCAGACTCTTTCTGCTTGGGTAAGTGTGTCCGATGTGGAATTATTTTGCCACTTTATTATTCCTCCAGTAAGCGTTTGTCAGTGTGTTCCCCCTCGTCTCACCTCCTGTTCTCTCCTGTGTAAGGGCTTGTCTGAGTGGCATCAGCTGTCATCCAGCCTGTCAGCCTCGGTGGCTCCGGATCCACAGATTCGGTCCCTAAATCAGCATTTGCATAGAGTTGGCAATGGGAGACGATGATTTTTGCCAGTCTCTGGTGTATTTTGCATATGAATCTATGCCTTTCCCAAAGAGGCAAAAATTACTATTAAATGAATAATACCTGCAGAACATGTCATAAATACTGTAAATTTTTTATATCGCTATGGTAACTATGACATATGGTGATATTCTAGTAATAGGTTAAATTTTAATGTAGTAATCTAGTAACAAAGTTACAGTTTTACTGTCAGGTTCCTTATATTTTGTCAATTAAATAATTCTGTTGTCAACAGAGATAAAGGCATTCGGTTCAATAAATCAATGGATTTTGAAAATTGGACAGAACAGTGTGATAGATTGAACGGAATTGCACTTAGTCTTGAACTAGTTACCCAATTGATTTATGAGCCTAATTACTGGTACACATTCATTAAGTGTTAGGTGAGAATGTTAGGATATGTCTCTGTCAATTACCACAGTATATTTGCGTTCTTCATATGTGCACCATGGTGTTTCATCTCAGACACCCACTCTATAAAATGTGCTCAAGGACAAAAAGATTACCAAAAATCACAATGTATATATGTCTAAATTATGTTGATTTATTACTTGTTTTGACACTGTTCGCTCAAATAGAAATGTATTGCATGTGTATGACTGTTATGGAGTCATAATGGAGGTGCCAAAAAATAAAAACAAAACCTGATGAAGAGACTTAACACCAACTTCCACTAACCAACTATTTTAAATAATGGTGGAAGAAATAACTGTCCAGTATTTACCATTATATGTCTGATTTCAGATCATATTTTTGGTCTGACTGGTCACAGTGAAGGTATATTGTTCTTAAATTCCCCAGAATGCCCTCTGACTCATCGCCCTGTACCATGAAGCTGGTCATTAATATCACAGGGGGACTATTCCCCTGGTAGGTTGACTTATGGGAGAGGGCCTTGCTTGCCACTGTGACACAGACCTCGTTGGAGAGGAAGTTCTAGAAAGCGCTGACTTCTTCATATACCAGAGATGAACCCCAACCATCTGCTCCTCCTCTCATAGTTACCTTCATGTATTAGCTTTACTATTATCACCTGTAATATTTCATCATGTAGCCACACCACACTCAGCAGTTCACAACATGTTATCTTAACTTTCTGAACTTACATGTGCACCTGTTTCTCTAGGAAGGTCAGTAGTAACTTGTAGAACAATATTCTGCGCAACATGAGGAAGTGATAAATGTATCAGAGCTTAGACAAAGGGCTGTTCTAGGAGAGCAATACTAGATCATCATTTTTTCCTCAAATAACTGGATAAAATGACTATATGGAGAAATTCATGGTCCCTTTGTTGGTTTTGTCAGTTTAGTCAATTAAACTTTCTCCCTTGCTGTTTCCTACAAAAGCGAAAATAAATAAATAAATAAAAATAAATCCACAGCCATCATCCACTACCATCAACAAGGGCCAAAGCTTATTCCCTCTGTACTTTCAAAAACGTTTGAGCTTTGTGTAATGAGAATGTTTAAGAAGGAACCTCATACGATCATGTTTGCAGTGTAAGTGGCGGCTCATTGCAGCATAATTCTAAATGTATCATTAATAAGGCTGAAGGAGAAAGGAGCAACTGATGCTATGCATTCATTCTAAACAGTGATAAAATTTAATCAAATCTACATTTCATTTTGAGTCTTCAGTTATGATCCAATAACATATCATTTGTAAGAGTAAATGTCTTTTTATAATTTTCTATTACAATAAATGTCACACAGAAATAAAAAAAAAAACGTTTTTGTTTAATTATCAAGTGTTTAGGATAGCCACCTGATTAGTTTTGAACGCATAATGACGCTTATTAAATCAGTCTATGGAACCATTCCAAATAATTTGTCATAGAAAGCCTTGTTTTAATAGCCCTAATATTTCTGAAATATTTATTTCTGCCAAACAGGAACATATTACCAGATCAAACAGGGTCAGTATTCGATAGCAATAAATCTATCAACAAGTAGGAACAAACAGTGTTGGACTTAAGCATTAAACCCATTGAAAAAAAACCAATAGTGATTAAGGAATTGGAGTTTCATCCCTTCACTTTTGGTGTAACTGAATAGAATTAAAATCAAAGTTTGGTCATTTGTTTATGAGGGTCTCAGTCATAACAGAGAAATGAGAGAAAAAAAATGTTCTAGAAAGAATTTGTTGTTGTGACATTACCTGGTCACATGTTGTATATTGTTCCCTCTTAATGATAGAGTGCTACCTTCAAGTGTCTCTAACATTATGACATGTGGAATAATTGTAATAGGTACTGCATGAAATAGAAATTATCCAACCAGAAAAGTGTCTACTGTATCAATGAGCATGAACATTCAAAGAATGTTGTGAAAGATGTCATAATAACTTCTTATCAAGACAGAACTCAGCCAAGGTCTTTGTGGAGCAGGTTGGAGATCAGGTTCTGTACATGGAAACAGCAGAGGGTTTGTCAGGTGTTTGATTCTGACGGCACAGAGCTACTAACACTCATTCCCTTTCTTATGGCACACGTGTTCGCGTTGGGTTGCTCTGCAGTACTTCAGTTATTTGCATGTGGTGTATATTTACGTTGTAATCAGGACAAATGAAATCAAGTGATAGGTTCAATTTATTTCAAAGGGTTCAAAGGCATGGGAAACTCTCTCTCTCACACACACACACACACACACACACACACAGAGAAAGAGAGAGAGAGAGAGAGAGAGAGAGAGAGAGAGAGAGAGAGAGAGCACCATTCCCTTCCCCAAACTCCATCACCATCCTTCCCTCACCATTGTCTTATTTTCCATTATTATTAATATCTGCCAGCTTAATTTTCAGCTCTGTCATAATGTGATGGCCTAAAGGACTAGAGACAATCGCTTATTGATTACTTTCCCAGAAAGCCTTGCAGCTGAAGGCGGCTGCTCTTGCACGCCGCAGACGTCTCACACAGGAGAGATAATAAGCCACTGCTCCCATGCTGAAGCAGATTGGATGTGCAGTCAGTCACTGTCTAACTGAATCATACTCCAGTCTATCAGAGAGCTGGGCAAGGATTATGGAGAGAGAGAGAGAGAGAGAGAGAGAGAGAGAGAGAGAGAGAGAGAGAGAGATGGAGAGAAAGAGAAAGAGGAATGGAGAGAGAGAGAGAGAGACAGAGAGAGAGAGAGAGAGAGAGAGAGAGAGGTTTCTGGTTGTTGGAATCCTTCAACAGGAGTAGCATTGCATCTTCCTTAACCTAAAACATACTCCAACACCCCCCTCACCCCCAACACCCACCCATTTCAATACAATATCAGTACAAAAACTAGTGAAACATGTTCTTGTACAAAAGTCCTGATCCATGATGGATGTCTTTCTCTGTCAACCACTCTGTCACTCTGCGATCCTTTCTAAGTCGAGATCTCTATCAGGGTTTCAGATGCTGCTCCACCACCCTGTCAAAATCAAAAGCAGCAGAGCAAGTGGCAGCCCCATGCTCTCACTCACTCAGTGTCAAAGCTGAACACTTCATACGGCAGATAAACACTTCTACAAGAGGGTGAGTGTGCAAGCTCCAGGCTCAGAAGTTAACCACATCACTTGTAACACAAGCGTGTATGTGTTTCGTTGCGCACGTATGAAAATGGAATATATAGTGCAATATAATGTTGATATAAAGAGAATCTATTGTACTATAAGCCCAGTATACCGTATTGCCTTTTCATTTACAGATGAAAGTGAGATTGCATCCAATTTTTACAAATGTTAAATAATGTTTTAATAGGGAATGACTTTGCAGACAAAGGATTAAAGTTAATAGGTAGACTGACAGCCAAATCTCAGTCTTGGAGTTAGATTCTCCTAGCAGTGTACATTCTGATCGCAAAATCAGGAAGGTTCTTAAAAGTTTAACCAGCCAGCACAGGAAGGCATGATTAATAATGCATCAGGAGCAGTATTCTCTGAGCACACACTTCTGAATTTAACAAGTCTAGAGAGAGAGAAAGAAAAAGAAAATAAAAACAATACCACCTTTTCAACAACAACAAAAAACCCCACACATATCCAAAAGTTCACACATACATGGGGGGAGGAGGAGGAGGAGGAGGAGGAGGAGGAGGAGGAGGAGGAGAAGAAGAAGAGGAAGAACAAACCCCCAACATCTGTGAGGGTGAATGAGGGTGAATGTGTCTGGAGCAGTCAATTAACATGGGGCAACCGATTTGAGATGATTTAAGAGGGCAGGACCTAAGGAATGGTAGGAGAGGACGTATAGAAGAGCAGCCCTGGGAGGTGGCAGTAGGGGTAATTGGCACAGGGGCTGAAAGATACACCCTGCTCAGCATCAGCTTTTTAAAATATGGATGGTGTTGTTTTGGTTTGTTGGCTTCTAGTGGATCCTGTTGGGGGCGTAGCGCATAATGCAGGGACTCTGACCTTTTAGAGCACATGGGGAGGTAAACAAGCATCATATTGATGTTGTTGTTGTTTTTGTTTTTTGTCTGCCAGCTGAGGAAGCATGGGGCCTAGGTTGTGTTCAACTGTCTGAGTTCCCAAAATGAACTTGGAGGGGATTTTTTTTTTGTTTGTGTCTGTTTTTGTGCAATTTTTATAGCTTAAGTAAAATATTGAAAGAGGGGGATGGAGTTTTACTAATAATAAATACTTTTTTTGGCCTCATGTCCAGTTGTAATGAGAACAAAACTCTTGAATATACTGTGAAACCTGTGGTGGGAGACCAAATACACAGCTTCACTTTAGAGAAATATAGAAGGGCACACAGGTTACTTACAAAACTACAACTCCCATTGTCTTTGTTTGGTGACATAAACCTAAAGTGTTTGGAGTAACTATACATTTGCCAAAGCTTAAGTCCAATTTTTATTTAGTTGTGATTCTTTTATTAATTTATTCAGCTTTCTCTAAAGGGCCAATTATTTTTATGGAAGTGTTGGTTTTAATAAATAATAAATGGCATATAAATGTAGAAAAAATGTCATAGAAGCTACAAAAAGAAAGCATTTTATAAAATAAATAAATGAACAATTAAAAATTGACTGGCATAATAGTCTCAAAGACCAGAATTAATGTAACACCAGCCCCGATCCATTTACCAGCCTCATTTTCACTGTTGTCTTGTAAAACTACGCCGTGTGTGGAACAGATGTGTGTCTGCTGGTGGAACACCTTGGAAGCTATTCAGTCTCTGATGGACAGGCTCTGGGTGTTCATCCATAATACAGTGAGCTTTCACTTTTATTATCTGCTGGTTATGAAATGATGAACAATGGAGCAATTTTGAACAGGTCTTGACAAAAAAGTGAATATCAATTTTTTTTATAGTGAAAAACTGAAACCAGCAAATGAACAAAATAACTGACTCTTTTGACACACCTTGATGCCCCCCTGTTATACTGTTCACCTTTGTTTGAACTTTGTGCAAACAGAACCAGTCATACTTGCTTGAATCCAAGTGTATCAGGATAGTATTTTCTAAAAAAAAAAATGGATAGAGCACCAGATGTACTTTTCCTTTGCAAAGACCCCAGGAAAACATACCGGGTTTAATATTCACCAGTCTGAGGCACCTCAGAAATCCTCTGCCTGCTTTGCCACACCATTACACTAATCTTCATCTGCTTCATTCAATTCGGCCCTGGACATCCTTTTGTTAAGTCTTGCATAAATGCATAGATAACAAAATTATTAAATTAAAGGGAAGGCCCTCTGAGTTGCTCACTGTCACCTTAAATCATGCATGAATGTGATAATTATCCAGGCAAGGCTAAGAAGGAACCATCATGGCTGCTTTAAATCCAATAAACGTCCTGACCTGATCATTAGAATTGACCATCTATCAAGGCCATCGAATAGCACTCCACCGTTAGCACTCCACCGTTAGCTTCCCCCTTATAATCCCTCTTGATCAGCGCTAATTACAGATAGTGAGAGGAACCAATATTCCTCTGCTTCTCAGGCTGACTGGGGTAGGGATTTTTGGGGTAATGTACAGTATAGATGCGGAAGCTGCTCAAGCTTGAAGCCCACATTCTTAAGGCTCACCGTGACTTCAAATACAGGGATTCTCCCATGGTTTTGGGCAGAAGGTGACAGTAGCTTGTCAGATTGTCTTTATTTACAGAGATGATTGGCTTCCTCTGTCTTGACTAGAGACAGTTCTTAGTCATCTTCTCAATGAGGAGCACTGGAATCTCTGCCTGAATCACTTCACATGAAAGGCTAAACACTGTGGTCTTCGGTAATGAAATCCTTCCTTAAGTCTCTCTGGAGGACAAGATTAAATAAAAGCATTAACTGGAGATTATTAACTTTTGAGCCTTGCTTTCCCTCTAAGTGGAATTATCCTAACATTAGAATAGGGAGCAAAATACAAACCAATGCACCCTTGTATTGATGCAACCAAATTAAAGCAGCGTTAGATTATTGCTTATTAATTTACAGTGAGCAAGCACAACGTCACTTTACAGCAACCTCTATGTACTGTTCAGTGTTGTTTTCATGCGTGTATTTTCGATGCTTTGTCTTTGCGTGTATTGAGAATCAGGATCATTTGTGACATATATTGTGGTATCACTAAACTGTCAAAGCAAAGGTGGTGTGTGCAGTCTGTGATATAACCCAGGGAAAACTCCTTAATCAGGTCAGCAGTGACACCATATGGCAATGAAGGCCAAAAAAGTACTAGCTGTGGTTCTGGAAGATCTCTTTAAAAGTGCAGGATGGGCTGACATGTTCCCTTTTAAGTAAGTCCAATGGGTCTGGTGTTTTTTGGCCTCCAAACAGGCTGGAAATCCCAGAACCTCCCAATACAAACAACAACAACAACAACAACATTATCATCAATAACAACAGAATCATGTGTCCACACTTTATCCCCATTCAGCATGACAGCAAGATCTTAACTGGGAGTTCAGTTCCTTGAATTGCTTGTTTCTTCCTGTCTGGACTTTTATGTGTGTGGGTGCCGGTTCTCCCCACAGCTTCTCATTAAGTGGCCACAGAGCCATGGAGCAGGGGGACTGGTTTCTCTGGGGCTGTGTTTCACATCACGCCACCATGTCAGCCTTCCACTGCAAGTTCAGAGCCAGCACTCCCGGCGTGACCCCGCGGTGAGAGGAGCAGATCGGGTAGTGTGGTAGCGTTAGCTGCGGCGACGCCCAGCCTCAAATGCCCGCGTGGGTGGCACATGGAGGAGTCCAGCACACAAACCTGTGTTCTTTTCAGGAAAGGGCCTGAGTCCCTGTTCATTTCAGCACTTCACTTTTTCATAAGCACATCATAAAATTTATGAAATCACATGAATGCTGAACTTGTTTCATTATTTAGTTTTATGGAAGATTCACATTTTTTTTTATGGATTGGCCATGAAAATGATAGCCACGTTTTTTTAGGTAGTGTGGCAGTTATTCCATGCAGGGCCCTACAGTGTCCACACAGCCAACTCAACCCTGTGGCAAAAGGGCACAGCAGGCTGACAATCAGCACTTGCTGTATTTTTAGTACAGGCTAAAGAAGGAGACAGAGAGAGGATAAGGTGATCTGAAACATAAAGAGAGGGCCTGAGATGGTGCTCAATGGATGCACCTTATGTGACTTCAAAAGGAAGAGTCTTCTGAGGCTTTTGGGATGTGTAAGCTCCCCCCCCCTCTACTCTATTTATTTCTCTTTCCCACTCTCTCTCTCTCTCTCCCTCCCTCTTTCTCTCCCTCTCTCTCTCTCTCTCTCTCTCTCTCTCACACTCTCTCTCTCTCTCTCACACTGAAACACTTAGGCACCACCCCATTCTTTTCAGGGTTGTGAACATTGTTCATGTTCCTTCTCGCTGAAGCTTGAATGCGTGTCATTTTTCACCCTGACTCCTCCTCTTGGGACCCTGGCCCAGAGTGCGGCGTGCAAAGGATATGTTTTATTGGACTATTGCTGACAAATAAATCTAAATATGTATTTTGGTCGTGTTTGTGTTCAGGCTGTGTCCTAAGGGGCTGAAGAAAGCATATTATCAGACATAAATAAAACAATAGGTCACACAAACTTGAAGAGGAGGAAAAAGTCTTGTTGCATTTGCATCCATATCCAGTCCTGCAAATAAACTACAAAAGTATATATATATATATATACAGTATATATTCTTAAGGTATATGTTTGCATTATGAAATGTGTTTATTATGAAATGCATTATGAAAAATTGCATGTTGCAGTCTCAATTACTTCACATTCCTTTAGTTTCCAAAAGAAAAAGTTTCCATCCTAAATAAGATATGGAGCTAAATGAGTGTACTTAATGAAATAAGTTAATTGTGAGTCCTTTATATTTTTTCCCTTTCTTTTCACACTTGGGGAGTGTCTCCACTGTCTCCACTGTCTTGCTCCTGACCTCGATGCTTGCCTCCTAAAACCACCTCAGAGATGTTTTCTTCAGGACCATTGTCTAGAGTTCTGTATGGCTGCATTGTGATGAAGCCCACTCTGAAAAGCATAACACCAATAAAACATGGAACTAAGGATTCTCCATTCTTTATTTTTTGTTAGGAACAAAAAACATTTCTGCTTCAGATATACTGCCTCTAACAGGTGCGTGCTAAAGGAAGTACAGGAAGTAAAAGATTATATCTAGGAACATTACACTGTGGTTACAATTCCAATATAACAATTCATGTCTAACAAATAAGTGTCACGTATTGTGTGATAAATTGTGTTCACAGAGTAACTGCAATCACTAGTGTACCTTTGATTTTAAATAACAAGGCATTTTCTGAATCAATGGATTCGACAGTTAGAGTAAGTGTGCGTGGCATAGATATTGGGCTGGCAATCATTGATTTTGATCAATGAGTTAAAGTGCCACAGCCTTGGGGTCTGTGGAATAGTCACAGTATGGTTGTACACTGAAAAAAAGAGAAGGAAATAAAAATACTGCCTCGAATACTTTCGATCTATCAAACTCTATGTACTGTTTTGTTAAATAATTTTCTAGTGGTAGTCAGATCCTAACCCTCAAGGTCTTAAAACTATAGATGTTCCACCTCCCTTTTACCTAGGAGGCAGGGAAGCTGCTAATTTTGCCAAAGACACATATTCAACTGTTCAGTTAAGGATTAAGGTTTGAGGTCAGCAGCGGAATACCTCTGTCATTGATATTTGCAGATGTTAAGAACTTTAGCTAATTTACAATCATCAGAAATGCTTCATTTGCCTGTGAGCAACAGTAAGCTTACCACATAAAAACAAACGTATGAGATATGACAGTTACACCCTGTTGGACACAGAACAGACCTGGCTCTGAGAAGATCAGTGAGTGTGTGTGAAGGAAGATATGTGTAAATGAAGGTGCGATTGAAAGGAAACTGGCCCTGCACTTGCTGAATGACTGCATTGATGGCTGTGGTGCAGGTTTAATATGACCTGTAAAAAGAGAGCACACCAAAACTAACATAAAATAAACCGTACTTAAGGAGTGTGTGTGTATGTGGTAGGGTGTGTAGGAGGAGTCAAAATTCCTA
>JAOXYF010000016.1:6644774-6663767 GCA_028565775.1 Sternarchorhynchus goeldii
TAGGAAGCATACAAATTTACGAGAAAGCAGATAAGCAAGATAACTTTACGTAAAACTTTCTATTGAACTGATGTGGAGGTGAAAACAGAAATTAGGAAAATTCTGACATTATGTGTTACTGTGACAAATAATGTTTTTTTTTTTCTTTCTGAGAAAAACAGAAAAAGGTCAAACATTCCTTTGAGTTATAAAGGATAAAGTTTAGAGGTGGGATTCAGAAAGGGTCCAGTAGAATTTAGCTACACTAATACATAAACTGACTGAAAAACACATAAAGATAACAAGCAAAAGTGAGTTGTTGGGTGGGTTGTGGAACTGAAAGCCCATTGGTAACAAACATGAAGAAGTAAGCAAGAAGAGAAAGAAAGCAATCTATCATTTTGCACAGCATAAATTCATCATCAAAAAAGGCAGTGAAGTGTTTCTCTCTGTCCTCCATAGCTCAGGGAAGATAATAACACTGTGTTGTGTTAATGTTTACAGATAGATTGTTATCTTTCTTCCATACATCTCAGAGGTGTGTAGTAACACATCTGCTCTGTTACATTTACTTAAGTACGTTTTTGAACAAATTGTACTTTTAAGAGTTGTTTTAAAAGGAGGTACTTTTATACTGCTTTGCTTGAGTAAATTAGACAACTGGACAGAAGATCGACATAACAAACTCCCATATTATTTTTTAGAGTAGACCTATGGAAATCAGTATCAAGGAAAGTGGAGCCCTGCTATGATGGCAGACTATTATTGGACATTGAAAAGGAATGTTCCTGACTCCAAATAATGGTGAAATTCTTACACCTGTACAAGACTGTACATATTTTAAGTGTAATAGCCTTATTTATGAATAAGTATTATAAACATAATGTAAAATTAACTTAAAACTATACCTGAGAGAAACATCCTTAAAACATATTTGAATTCAACATACTGTGGGGACCACAAGAGGTATTTTCCCTTTCAACTGGAGTATTATTACAAAGCTCTTTTGAGAATAACATTTTACTGGATAATTATTTACATATTCTGAGGGTGAAACTTAAGGTGACCGTTTTCATGAGATATCTTCAGCTTTGTCACGTTTTATGTGCTGGTTCACCACCATAGATGTACCAAGCAACACAGATAGAGGCACGCAGCTTTACACAGATATACAGTACACTCCAAATACCCAACGTATGCAGGCCTGGCCACCTGACCAGGGGGCAATAAAATATAAGCTGAATTAAAACATGTTAACTTCAATTTAATTTAGTTCTGTAGTTCTCATACTGCTGACTTCACTGTGGAATGATATACTCTAGTTCCTCTTATATAGTACTTAACTCATTCCTGTGTTCTTCCATGTTTAGCACCTGATGTTGACAATACCTTATAATACAGCAGATTTCTTATAGTTGTCTGCAAATGCATCACTGTTTAGGCTTGGAGACACTACATCACAAAAGCACAGCACTGGGCCGGCAAGATCTCACGAAGAACACATGGACATGGACAAGATCTCACGAAGAACACATGGACATGGACAAGATCTCACGAAGAACACATGGACATGGACAAGATCTCATGAAGAACACATGGACATGGACAAGATCTCATGAAGAACACATGGACATGGTCTTGTGCTTGGTTAGCATATGTGCTACATGCAAACTGCTATTACTAGCAGTAGTGAATAATATGGCTAGCAATGATCTGCAGCTTAGAGTAACTTCTGCATATATGTATGTGTGTCTCCATGGTTGCGTGCTGCATGCACAAACACACACAGACAAAGAGATAGAAAAAGAGATAGAGCTAGAGAGAGAGAGAGAGAGAGAGAGAGAGAGAGAGAGAGAGAGGGGAAAAAACAAGGAAAGAGAGATAGAAAGAGAATGCATCTACTTCTGTGCCTCAGAGGACCTGCCAAGGGTTCAGGTTTTTTTAAGTGGAAGTAATTGTAGAAGAACATGCTCCATTAAAAACAACTATTTAATACAATAATCATTCAATTAAAAAGCCCTTGTAGCAGCTGCCAAGGATGATTTGTTTCATCCACAAATTTTATATGCAGGAAGAGGCAAAAAATGCACACACACACACACACACACACACACACACACACACACACATAGCACCAAGTGACGCCATCACATGGAGAAATGGATCTGTGAGATAAAAGTTCCCCTTGATTCCTTTCCCCCTATTTAACCCTACTGTTTCACTGAACCTATGAAACATTTCCTAAGAAAAACAGTCATGTTACTACTGCTTCTCTGTTATATCAGATAATCAGTCCCATCATTACAGTCCTGATGTCCCACGCAATATAGAAAAACATTATTAATTATTCATATATGTATACATTTTCTATTATATTAATATATGTTATTAATTTAAATATATTAATGATTAATTAATTAATAATTGGTTATTAATATATGTATACATTTTTTCTCGCTATTTGCTTGTTGCCAGTTTGCTATTGCTGTTCAGGTTTATACCTACCAACCTAGTAAACACACACACTTCCTCTCAGACATGGGAATGCAGCCTCTGTTCACAGGTTGTTGCTCAAACAGCATTATAGGACACCTGAGTGCATTGGGAGCCCTGGCTGCCCACCAAGTGAGCAGTAGATGCTATAACTTTACATAAACATAGGGAACCATTGAATATTTTCTCTCATAATGGAACTCTTTGAGTATAATAGGCATTTAACAAGAATCCAACAGTCAATGTAAACATACTGGTCCATTGTAGCTTATCCGTGCTCATATTATTTTGCACATTCCCAGTAAACTCAGCCACTACACATTCTGCCTAGAGACCAATGCTATGAAAAGCTCAATAAGCATTTTATTGCCATTGTCAACCCTATTTAGGTGATCCTGGAAAGGAAACCAGAAGACATAAGGAACGTTTGCTGCATCATAGTTCAGTAGATTAAAGGGGCAAAGAAGAACATACAGTTTGCATAAAGCAGATGGTATTTGCCAAGGTTACCGCTGACAGCATATTAATCACTATATAGCTCCACCTTAAAGAAGCTCACATTTACTATACTCTTAAGTGGGTCGTTGTAAAGTCTTATTGTGAGAGTAATGATAATCAGATGTTAAATATCACTAATGTCTTACAAAGATCACTGTTCTCTCTTGCAGCGATTTGATGCCCAGTTAATTAAGCAAGCCAAGTCTCAGCAGGACCTGACAGAACTCGACCGACAGTCTTTTTATGGCTATGTCAGGAAACTGAAGACCGACATTTAAGCTTTATATGAATCATAACCTTATAAGAACAGTTAAGGTGTGCGTGAGTTCATCAAATAAAAAACTATGTATGTAGTATATATAGGTCTAGTTGCTCGCTGGTACCGCGCTCGGTCTCTCTCTGGCTGGTACCGCGCTCGGTCTCTCTCTCTCTCGCTGGTACCGCGCCCGGTCTCTCTCTCGCTGGTACCGCGCCCGGTCTCTCTCTCGCTGGTACCGCGCTCGGTCTCTCTCTCGCTGGTACCGCGCTTGGTCTCTCTCCACTGCGCCTCAAGAGCCCATTACTCGCATCCTTTTGTTTTATTATGTTACATCAAATTAATAAATGGGCAAAGCACTGGAAAAAGCAGATATGAAAATGTATACTTTGCATTATTAAAAAGGCACCTACTCCAAAGGTTACATGGCTATTGTGGTTCTGTGCAATCTGTGAAATGTAATTAAGGAGAGGCGGAGTGGTGCCTGGCGAAGCCGCGGCCTGCACTACCACCTTCGATGTGCGTGTTCTTCTCCCGTGCATTCCCTCCCGAAACGTATTCTCTCTGAACTAATTTTGCATGACATATTGCGTTTCTGCATCAGCTATCATGAGGCTACCAGCGGATTAAACAGCGGTTTGATATACAGTCAAAAGCGAGGATTACATTTCAGATGTGGAGATGGCTCATGCCCCATCGTGATTTATTAATTCCACCAAAACAAAACTCACAGCATCGCTTCCAATTACAATTGTCTGAGGGTTTCATGCAAGTAAATGGAGGATGGAAGAGTTATAGGGATGGGAAGGAAAATGGAATATTTGGAAGATGGATACCTGGATGGCTTTGAAGCTACAGGTAGATGTGTTAGTGATGTGTCTCTGGATAAAGTGTGCTCAAAGTTGATTCAAGTCTTGGAAGCAGAAGCGGTTAAAGCAAGATTGATTTTAATATTCGGTGTACTGCTACCAGTGAAAAATATCTCACGAAATAAGAATGTTTGGAAAGTCCTTACCCAAAAAGAAAGTATTAAGTTTAAGCAGGGAATGTTCAGATAGGGAATGGTCAGATAATAAAAAAAATGAATTAGTCTACAGAGTGCATCTTACGTATGGATGGACGAACAGGCGGACGGACAGCATCGGCAAAATACCAGTCCTACCCAAACTACAATGAAATCAGTGGAATACCTCATGAAATGTCTTTCCCTCAGTGACTCATAAAAAAATCCAAAACTCATCAAAAACTATTTGCCATTGTCAACCCAACAATATCAATGGTTTGAGTGGGTGTCACGTGTGACTGATGTAACTAACTACAATAACAATGATAATAATTCATCTGCTACAGGTTTCCTCTTTAGAATATAACTAAGTATTTTGAATTTAATGTACAAGCATAAAATGTACCATTATAATGCTTTAGGTAAACCTGTATACAGTATATCCATATGAAATAGTCGTCATGCTATCGATTTGCTTGTATAATTACACTGGTCTACTGCTCACTGGTCAACAATTTTTTCCTGCAAAAATCCAAATACGTTTTCTGAATGTATTTACCACCCATAATTATTTTGTTCCAGTATACTCATATGTCATTATGTATAGTATGGAAAAGCAGTATAAAGGAGACTAGTCCCACTCTCTGTTGTCAGGCTAAGACTGGACACTGAAGAGGGATGTTCCTGAGGCCAAACATATACAAAACCCATATACTGTACATTTTAGAAGTAACAACAATCTTGTTTATAAATAATTAATCAATAATAAATGTAAAATTTTAACACATAAAAACTATATGCCATAGAACAATTATTCACAAATATAGATTCACAATTACCATAAAATGCACTCTAAGTTCCGCATATTTTAGTTTGGGAAGCAAAAAAAAAAAAAAAAAAAATTTCGTTGCAATTTTGTTACATTTTTTTTTGTTACAAGAAAAAGCTCTGCCTATTTCTGATTATACTGTAATGGTTTTCTTTGTTGTTGGGCATAATGAAGGTCTGAATATAGAAGTTACAAGCGATCGCTGTCATTAGGTTTTCCTCACGTGCACACAGTTATTTAAGGCATGTTTGTGTGAGTCATACTGGAATGATCTGAAGTGTGTGTAGCAGGCATGTTCAGTTACTGCTATTACAAACATAACTTTATATATAAAGTTCCTGTACATTAGACAGAATGATGGTTACAGAACTCCATGGTAATTTAAACAACTTAGAGAGAAAAGTGACACCAATCTGCCCAGTTAATTTTCGCCCTCCACATAATTTACTGTCATTTTATCTGAATTGATTTCTTTTTCTGCATCATTAACTTTAATCAAACACACAAAGGCTTTACACAACTTCTACAGGGTTCATCATTTCAAGATTGCTCAGAAATCAACTACACCTAGCTACGTGACTAAATAACACTTTGTTGCAGGCTAACGCACACAGTACCTTCAACTGCTTACACAAGTCATCACACACTTTCTTGATACTATGTTCCTATTGGTACAAAAGCCAGTAATAATGAAAATCAACTGGGCCAAAAGTTGAGCAGAAAGAGAAATGATTAAGGAATCTTATTAAAAGCAATCTTGTAAAGGGGGGAGCGCATGATGGAGAACACATTACAAAGACCTGATCCTTTTCAAAATGACACTGCTCTTTCGTGAACATGAGCAAGGAGAGATAGAGAGAGTGGGCGAGAGAGAGAGAGAGAGAGAGAGAGAGAGAGAGAAGGAGAGAGAGAGAGAGAGAGAGAGAGAGAAAGGAAAAAACCTGATTAGGCTGACAAGCACTGAGTGATACTGCAAACCTGTTAATAACATGAAAATTAGAAGGGGCTCATGCAAAGAAAAGAGATTAATTTAGCTGGAGTCCATCTTCGCGGCAAATTGCGAAGTTGTGAATATGTTCGCAGATAATGAGCCTTCCTACTTGTCAGCTCACTTGTCATTTTCTGTAATTAATGTTAAGGAAGACTCCTTCCTGATGGTTGGTATTACTCATGTACCGGGGAAAATTTCTTCGGAGAAATAATTTACATTTATTATCATCAGTCTGTTTGTGTGGTTTATTTCACGGCGGAGTAATTTATTGCAGCACCGTTTCGAGCTCCTTGATTAGTCACTCGTCAGACTGAGATGTAATTTTTTTTCCCCCCCTTCAGATGTCTGGGCCAGGGAAAATTGAAAGCACGATGCCGTCACGAGTTCCTGGGTGGTAGTGGCACCTTTCTGCTACCCACTGTGTGTGTCTTTTTAAAAACACACACATCTCTGCAGGATTTCAATCTGCTATGTTTATTAAGTGTAGAAACAGGAGAGACCAGAATCCCATGGAAGAGCAGCGAGTGTCGCTCTATCGGCTTTCTCACGTCCTACTTTCTGTCTTTCTGTCCCTGTCAGTATTTCTCTTTAGTATTCCTACATTCTTAACCAATTTCTTAGACAATAACATTTGACATTCATATACGTAATGTTCATGCATACAGATTTCTTCTCTGGAATAACGTTATTTGTCTCATTGGTTCTTGCTAATTTAGGTCATTTTCATAACAAACGTTATGATTATGACTGTACTGCATAATCTACTCTTGTAGTAGTTTTCATTCATAATGAATCAAAGATTTTCAAAACTACGATTCCCTGATTGATCATCAGTATAAAGTACAATATTCATCTTCCAGTTCTGGATGTGACTGGCTGCTGGTAATATGATCAGCAATAAAAATAACAACTCTGTGTTGGTTTTAACTTTGATCTATTAGTTCAGAAAACACTATTTCTTCTAACACATTTTACATTGATTTTATTAATAATATTATAGATAGTAAGTCCCTTTTCAGCCTTGCAGTTACTAGTGTATATAACTGTACATGACATCATAGAGGTTTTACAGTGAGGAAAAATCTTCTCAAAGTCCAGGACAGCAAAGGAAAGTTCTTTCAAACCCATCATGCTCAAATCGCAATGCAGTTTGAGTTTGCAAGAAACAAAAACAGACATTTTCAAACAAATAAAAAATGTTTTTTTTGGGGGTTTTTTTTTGTTTTTTTTTTTAAATCGGTTTTGTTGGGATTAGGTGAAACTACTCTTAATCAACACATTCTCCTGTTTCTTCTCCACATTTCATGGCTAGCATTAACAGGTCATTTGTAAAGGGGAGATATTTCAATCCTCCTATGTTTTTTACACAGCAGCAGAAACACAATGAGGACCTCTGCCGTGCCACAGCCATAACTCAAGTAATATTCATCCGACACATATATTCAAATCAGCCTCGGCGTTGGCTCTCTGCTCGGCTTTAGCTCTGTGTTGAGAAATTTATAAGCCTACTTCTTAAATGCATTATTCATCAGCATGTGTAAATAATGCATGCTTGGTTCCATAGTAAATTAACCCTTTACCTTACCCTGGCTACCGAAGTCATTGTTTTGAAAGGCAATTATGTCATTTAATTAATGCTGTAATTAATACTGTAATTAGCTTAAATACTCAGCAACCCAGTGCCACTGCTAAGCTGTCTTAATTAAACAGATTGAAAGGTTTTATGACTGCTGGTGTTTTTTTGTGTGTTTGTTTGGGTTTTTTTTGCACAGTCAGTTTGCTTTCTTGTAGTAGAGATATACTGCAACACTTTCAAATACAGAGTATGAAGATGAACCTGAGACAGACTGTTGCCTGTATTCTCTCTCTCCCTCTTTCTCTCTATTTCTCTCTCTCTCTGCCTGTCTATCTGCCTGTCTAACAGTTTTTGTGTCATTTTTTAAATTTGTAGCTACTCGTTTTAATATCCAAGCAGAGAATCATGCTGTAATAACAATAAGCTGATTCATCAAAACAAGCTTCATTAAAACCATATTTAAATGAGACAATTACAGTTTACTGATTGGTGAAAGCTCTTAAATTGCACTCTAATGATATTTCGGAAAATGACTCTTGTTTAAAAAAAGAAAAGAAAGAAAAATAGTAAAATAGCAAATTAAAAGCACAGCACAGCAATAGCAGAACACCTCTGAATAAATTTTAAAGACTAGATTTAGGCTAGAGTGTGCGGGAGGAAAGAGAACAGCTATTCCAGGAGTGGAGGGTTTTTAACCATGTACTACCTGACAGTGATAGAAAGTGTTTTCACCAAACTAGAAAAACAGTTGGGAGCCGATGAAACACTGGCATGGTCATTGAAAACTGGAGGAGAAATCATGCCCACCAGTGCCCTGACTGCTCTAGTGCACTCCTACTGAGAGACTTTAATACAGAAGCACCCTAACTCAGCTAGTGTGTTTCTACTGAGGGTCTATAATCCAGTAAAACCCTAACTCAACTAGTGCACTCCTACTGAGGGACTATAATCCAGAAGCACCCTAACTCAACTAGTGTGCTTCTACTGAGGGACTGTAATCCAGAAGCACCCTGACTCAACTAGTGTGTTTCTATTGAGGGACTTTAATCCAGTAGCTCCCTGACACTCCTACTGAGGGTCTGTGCTCTAGAAGAATGAGCTTGTCCCTGCTGAACTGACATTGTGCATTTCAGAGAACACACCAGTTACATTTATTGGCAGATTTTGTTAGCACTGATAAAAGATCATTAATTTTTTTATATATTTTTTTAAACAGCCTTTATTTAGGGCCATGCTTCCTTTTGGGAAACGCGAGACAGTGGTAGAGAAATGCTCCTCCTCATGTATGTCTGAAGAAAGATTTTCCTTTGTGCATCGATTCTCTGGGTCTCTCATCCTGTCTCCACTGTTGACATAATGCACAGCCCTCCATGAGTGGGTTAACAGTATTTGGTTTGCAGTGATTTTATCAATGTCGTTAGAACATTCATTGAACTAAGTGAGAAATCCATCAACTGGTGACAGCATCCTCTAGACTAATGGCTGTTAGGTGATAATAATTTTTAATCCAATTTTTATTTCACTTAATTTCATCTTCTCTTAACAAAGGTCCCATGTCAGAGAAAGAGAGAGAGGGTAACAAAAATTTCAATATAGCAGAGATATTTATTTTGATTGTTCCACCTCCTCTGTTATATATGAACTTACCTGCAGATACAAGGAGAAAACAAAAGATTCAGATTCCAATATTTTCTATTATTTCTCTGGAAATGCACATTGCACGTGCTTAGTATTATTTAAATCATTTTGTTTTTTGTAAGACATCTGTATCTAGGTGTTTTGACATTAATCTGTAAGATACTACATAAGTGTGCAGTTGATAAAATGCAGTATGAACAGTCGCAGACAACTGGGCTTGGACCTCATTTTCTCAAAAATATTTATCTTTATGCTGCTTCTTTGAGATGTTTTTAGTAACTTTCCTTAATCATTCCAGTGTGCTATCAAACGTGTAGCAAGAATATATCCTGTGATGCAGAAAATGAAAAATATCAATAGCACCTATGATAGCTGTAGGCAGTTCTCCTACCATGTATAGTCAGATGAGTGATCAGATTAATCCAGTGTCATAGACTATAGAATATCACTGAATGCATATTGAATTCATGTTGGGGCACATGTTGATTTTACAAGTCAAACTCAACAGTGGGCTCTTGCTCTATAATTATTTTTAGGGTTTGATGCTGTTATGGCTGCAAACTAATTTTACACTTGCCTTCAGAAATCTCCCCCTCACTATTCTTACACCTCATATCTCCTGAAACAATCTATTGCCTGGCTGAAATTGCCTGAAACATAACGAAACAAATGGAACGGAAATTCATTTCGCGCAACAGGATTATCGGCCCCCGTGCCTCTTATCTCCCAGCGCCTGTTTATATGATAAAAAAAGAGGGAAGAAAGATAATTTCACAATTAATGGCAAAAGATCCTGGACTCTCACTCCACAGTCATTAGATGAGATGTCTGGGGGAAATACTCCTCCATATTTCTTAACCTCAGGTTTCAATTGTCTTGACCTCAGCTGTATTAATGGAAGGGCTAATAGCCAGCAAGAATCCTTTAATTTATGCCAGGGTGAATTAAGCAAAGGTAATGGATTTTGCCTCTCACAAAAAAAAAAGACAAGAAAAAAAGGCCAGAGCCAAGCTTTCTCCACGCTGCTTATCGAGGAAATCTAATTATCATATTATCTCTGTGAGTGGCTCTTTTGAAGCCATTTTTCACATTATCTTAGGAGAATAGTTTTGACATTCCTAACATGAGGCTGAGTTTATTGTGGCTTTATAGAACATTCTGGAACAAAGGAGGATAATGATTTTCAGACTTTGAATGAAAGGATTGACACTTGTTATTACTGGGGATCATGAAGTCAAATAATCAGAATGGCAAAGATCATAACAGAAGTTCTGATGGGATCTTATAATTGGAGCTCACGGTTTTGTGTAAGAAAGTAAAACCTATTGTATATTCCTACTGTGATGAAAAGGTTTTTGAAACTGTTCATATTTAGACATGAAGAAAGTGTAAGAGGTGCCCTTACAACCCTTTATACACATATATACACACATTCTCCTTCTCTCTCACCACGGAAGCTTCATGCTGTGAACTCACTTTATTACTACAGAAGTGTTCAGAAAAACAAGATAACGGCAAAAGACAGCAGCTATTGCAAGAGATGAAGGAAGAGAGGATGACAATAATGTACAATAATCCATTCCAATTTAACAGCTTCTTTCCAGTTCTTTCCTTTTTTCTGGTGCAGGTAGCAGTGCAAGCTCTGCGGGTGACAGTGTAATGAGAAATATGATAATTCCGAAGCGCATTAATTTCATGTCCTGTGGGTTTTGCAAGATCACTTATTATTCTCAACAAATTAAATCACTGCTTTTACCCAGCATCACCCTGTGTATCCAAAGATCCCTTTACACTCTGCCATAAAATTAACACTGTATGTACCCATTTTCTAGATTTAAATATAATAAGTTTAGCAATGGGTATCAGTGTAGAAGAAAAATGACCATTACCTAGTGCATCTAAACATATGGCCCATCATCAGCATGGCAAGATGTCTGCCTACATGCTGGTGTGTAGTAGCCTGCACTGGCAACCATTATTTTTCATTGCCAATCAATCCTTCCATGTTCATGATGACACCATCTCTTGTTTTTGTTAGGGGAGGGGATGACGTCTCCTCCCAGCTGGAGGGAGCACGTTTCCCCCTTTAGTGGTCATTGCAACACATGGGTTGGTGTCATAAGTGAACTTGAGGTCCCCCTCTGTCAAACCGTAGCGTAAGCCTGGCAGTTATTTGGGCTTTGTTTGTAATCTTTCTGGGCGCTTTGTCGGAAGGGGTGGTGGTGGGGATGAGAGGGGGGCAGCACTGATATTAGCGTGAGTGCACAAAAGCCCCTCGAGTGGTGTCATGCACAATTAATGTCCCTAGGTAGCAACTCCATTAGCTGTATGAACTTGGGCCACAGCAGGGAATACTAATGGCTGAGGTGCCGGGGGGCATTAGAAGAGAAAGTGAACCCCGTACCCCCCACCCTATAACCCCATCCCCCACCCCACCCACTCAGCATGCTCCCCAACCAAGCCACCCAATTCACTTTACCCTTCAACCTGCCAAGCTCACACTCCTCCACCTCACTCAGAGCATCTCAGCCAACCATCCACCCTCAGGCAGGCGCATACTCCAAGCACCTCCTTCACACTCCAAGCCCCTCTTTCGCCCTACAAGCATCTCCCTCACACTACAAGCCCCTCTTTCAACCTATAAGCCCCTCCCTCGCAGTCATAGCTCCTCCCTCACCGTCTAAGCACCTTCCTCACACTGCAAGCAGCTGCAGAGAGAAGCAGTGACTGCCCAGCACGGGAGCGCCAGAGGAGACATTTTAACGGATTAGCTCCTGCCCAGTGAAAATAAGAGGCATGCATGTGTACAGACGTGCGTTCACACACACACACACACACACACAAACACACACATGCACTTGTCTTGGCTTTATACTGTTAATAATACATTTTAATGATCCATTTACTCCCATACAACAAAATCCTCATGTCTCATTTGTCTCCATGTGTCATAAAGGACAGGGGCTGCCATCAGTGTGATCTGTGTCAGTTTCTGTTTTGCTACCTTTCTTCAAATCCCACTTGGTCACATGACCTTGGACACTGATAATCGCTGCACTGACCTTGCCTATGTTGCCATGTCCACCGGTTGAGCTGAACTAACAGGCTGCCTGCTGATCTCACCCCCAGGGCTCTCTCTCTCTCCCACACACACACACACACACACACACACACACACACACCTACACATATACACCACACACACACACACACACACACACTCCCCCTTAACCTCCTGTCTGTTGTAGCATGGCTGACTTTAGGGAGCCTCCCAGCAACCATGCCTTATAGCACAGCTCAATAAAATTAGGCCGCCTACAGACTTACATGTCAATTACCTGTCACATAGTCCACGAAGCAAAGAAAAACCACAAAGTGGAGGGAGACGGAGTGATAAGTTGCCATGGCGAGCCCAGAGAGGGAGGAAGTCGTGCCACCTACGGAGGGAGGAGACATCAAGCACAGCTTGGCCTGATTCGCGCGGAGCCGAAGGAGCCGCTAGGCCGCTCCCGCGCAAATCCGACCTTTAGCGCATTAGCAATTACGCGTTATAAACAGATCCAGGCTGGCTTTGTTTCTGCAGCTCGCTCCATCACACCACAACATCATCAGTCAACCTGAAGTCCACGCTGAAGACTTCTAGCCAATTAACGCATGGACCTCCACCTTATGGAGCCGTAGAACTTTTGATATATTTGCCTGACAGCGTTCAAGTCTGGCCCCCACTACCAGCCAGGAGAAGTGGCACACGAGAGCAGTCGAGCCTGATTTCAGTCGAGTCACCCTGTCACAACTCACTGTTTGGCCAGGAATAAGACTGAGGGCCTTTTTTGGCTAAACACTCCCACACTGTGTGATGCTTAGAGATGTTTAATGCTGTAGAATGCAACTCTCCGTTTATGTAAGGAAGATATGCATTCAGTATAAATACACAAGAATAAAACTGTATTTTTCTCAGTGTCTTGGAAGTACTAACCAAGGTAAACATGAAGATGTGGAGCTCTTCATGGATTTGAAGAAGAAGTCATGGCTTTGTGCCAGCTGTCCCTCCCACACCGAGAAGGTGTGAAATACGGTTAAATCTTTAGTGGAGGAATGCAACACTACCTGATCATTGTAGCATATGGTGAGCCGCATACACAGTTCCACTCAACCAAGACCTCAATGAGGGAGCAGCAAGGAGGGGCTGTGGAAGATGCAAGAGGAGGCTGTGGAGGAGCTGAGGAGAGGCTGTAGGGAGGTCGAGGAGCTATAGCACTTTTGCAGGAGAGTTATAGCTGTGGGTGGAATTAGATGTGCTTAGGGGGCCTCCGGGCAGCAAGAAATAAAAGAAATAAAAGACTGCTTTCAATGGAGTGTAGAATTCATATCCCTAAGTCACATCCAATAAATAAATCGTTGACAATTTCCTCGGTAAACACTGGTTACACTTTGTTTCCATTGTCTGCGCAGTTTGTGTGCCAGTCTGGTAATATGTCTTGTGAGGAGACTATGCATACAGTGTCATGTTTGTCCTCTTGTTTATTGTTTAAGTAGTGAATTATTTTAACTTGGGCATACATTTTTAATAACATTTTCCTAATGTGGCACTATATCTCGCTGATACTCATTGTGGTTGTGGTGGTGGTTATTTGAATGTGTAAATGCATTGTACTAGACGTGATTGAAAAGCACGACTTGGCTGCTGGATGGGAAACAAACAAACAAGCAAAAAAATCATAAATAAACATGAATGGATGGAAATATAGATGAAATGATAGATGAAATGATAGATAGATAGATAGATAGATAGATAAGAACCTTATCTACATGTCTAAATATAAGGATAGCTGAGTTCAAGTCATCTGCCCTGGGTCGTCCTCTAGGTATGTCAGCTTATCAAAATGTAAATCATTTCCTTTTGAAAAATACTACTAAATCTACAGGCAGATATTACAAAAATCTCAAATCGGTCCCCTTCATCACATCTCCGCTGCGAAAGCAAACAGCATTAAGGGCATGTCAGGGGAAATTATGTCAGAGTCTCAAGTACGACGCCCACTTTTCTTTGGACTGGGACCCTTTGCAGCACAGATGGCACTCGGGCAAACAGTATTGTTCCCAGGGTTTGATGACTTGGACAGTTTCTATTAGATCCCGAAATGTGAGCTTAATGGGGAAGGTTTGCCAAAAAGCCCTTCATTTAAAAACTACTGCACAGGGAAATAACCTCCCATGTTTCTGAGAGGCCTTGTCAGCTAGTTTCATTGGAGATGGCCAAGGATATTGCAGACGGTCAGGCTATTGCATTACACATCTGCTTGGGCCCTTTATAGAGCAGATAGTGTTACGCTCTTGAGATGTTTGATTTTATTACCCTCCAATGAAGGAGCCAAACAAGTGTTCCTATTGATTTGCACATTAAATATATTAGTAATAAAACAACATCCTGCAGCTAAGCAATTGTAAAATCGATAGTAATTGGTACCAAAATATTATGAGTGCTTGATCTGCAGTCTTATTGTCTTTCTATATAACTAACCACTAAGATGTTGGAGATGTTTGCACAATAAATGTGATAAATATTGATAGGTATGTCAAGGAAATGGATGGGTGTAATTCTGATGGCTGCCAATTTTGTGCTCTTGGTGAAAATTTGAGTAGCGTTCAGTTGGTATTCCACATAAGTACAGCACTGTTAATCGAAACTGTGTGAGCAATAGTTCTCAATGTACTGAGGGGCGGGAGTGGCACCCACAGAAAAAAAAAAAACTAAATGTCATTGCTGCTTACTTTCAAGCACAGGGGAGGAGGAAAAAGGGAAACTAACACCTTCCACCCCGACTCTTTCCAGTGTGATAGAAAAGAGTCCAGGAATAATGACTGAGCTGTGGATGTGGTTGTAAGCAAAGGAGAGAGGGTGCTTGTTATCTCTGATAATGAAAAAGCATCGTGTCCCAAACTGTTATGATTGGACTGTTGAGGATAATTGTGTGGTTAGGCTCTCCATCTGTTCTACTCCAGAGCGTTTTAGTGTGAGGAAGAGCCCGAAGCCGGCCAAGCTTCACATGAGTACGCGCTCAATATCCTTCCGTCAGGGCCTCACAAGTACCTGTTCCCTCATAATCACAAATCACTTTATAGCACAATGCACATCACTGGCCCACATCCATCTGTAATACATTAGCTGGCATAATCATAGGGTATTATTTTGTAATGACCTCAGCTGCCGAGCACATAATATAAACTTTCAGCGAGAGCAAGTGCAAGGAGTGTGAATCGACATGATGAATCACATGTTGCTTTGCATGATAACAAGATGCCTGAGTTTTTACAGTTACCGTTCCCCCTTTGAGTTCAGTTCAGTTCAAGCTTGTCTTTATTGGCAGTAATTGCTTACTGTGGGTAAGAAATGCTCTCTGGTCCATGTCTTATGGGCTGATATGTCATAAGCCTTTGACTTAGAAGATAATGCTATGGTAATACAACATTTACGAAGCACAGACCTTTGTCCCCATCTTCTTACCTGGTTGCATAGATACCTGACAGGCTAAAAACAAAAGGTCTGCAGGAAATGAGTCCTTCAGCCCCTGGAGACATTAGGAGTCCTATATAGTTGGCTTCTCCTGCGTGAATGTGCACTTTGGACACACGGTATGCTAATGATATCACTCTGTCTGTTTTCTGATATTGCATATGATAATAAAACTCAGCAAAATTGCAGAAATGGGCTGAAAGAAATAGCAATGCTTCTCAGTGGGAAGAACGTAGCGCCTGCCACCTCCTTTAAGTCAGACTGATTTGCAATTCAGAAGTGTGGTTAATTCAGAAGTGTAGTTAATTCCCTGAGAAGGGTAGGGGTACTGTTTATACCTTCTCTTATCACTTAATCCATATGCAATTGAATAACATCTTTCTTGAATACAGTAATATGTACAGATTTTTGGTGAGATCACACAGTACATGTTTTACCTAATGGTGTCAAATAACAAATACCTGGTCTATGACTTAGAAAATATCAGCAATTAATAATATAGTAGCCAAGCTGGGGAAAAAAAAACTTTCAAAATGCCTTTACTGGAATTAGGAATGCAGGAATACAGGAATAAGCTTTCTCAGGAAAACATACCATCTCTTCCTCTGCTCACACCTTGTTTGGAATCTACAACTGTGCCATTTCGCAGGGAGAAGCAGGAACTGTCATTAGGAGTTCAATAATGGCCAATCATTGTTCGTGGTACAAACAAGCAGATCTACTGTTCCTCCCACACTGCAGTCAGGATGACTGTGTGTCAGACACTTAATGGATGTTCCTCCCAAAAAAAGAGTTCTGGCACTTTGGAAATAAAAGGAACTCATTTTTAGTACTGGAAGAACCAGACACCTGAACTCTTGCTCTAGCCGTGAGACTTTTTCACAATGAACTGTGGCAATATTTATATTATCCTTGTATCCTCCTGCTTAGTGCTAAATTTGCATCAGTTACTTTAAGTGATTTAGATATAAAATTCTACATTAATTACTTGGAAATAATAAGAAATAATAAGAAAACTTACTATATACAATAAATAATGACTATATTAAATGCAGTGCTAATAAAGCATGGGAAATTGTTTTCAAATAATTTCTTTGTGTTTATGCCTATATCTGCCTCTCTCTCACTCTCTTCACAATAAAAGTCAGCCATTGTTGCTGGGAGTGGATCCTCTGCAGGGTGCCCTGGGGGTACAACAGGAGTGAGCACTCTGCCATCCTGGAGGCCTGGAGTGCTTTATAACCCTGCTCACAGAGGAGCAGCCGCCACCAGCTCCAGTCATTAGGAAGCAGGGGCAGGTTTGAAAGCTAAACCTGGGAGAAGGCCTGCAGCCGCGGCCCAGCCCGTCACACCTGCTGCCCCGCTCCTGGAGCTCGTGGAGGGAGTATGGGCATGAACGATGAGCCCCCTAACCCAAACTCCAGGGACAGCATGGCCAGCCTTGGCTGGCGTGTCATTTAAATAATGCAGAGCTGAGGTAAGGAAAAGGGCAAAACAAGCAAGTTCTCAAATGACACACATACACACACAATAACATACAAATACACAAAGTTTAAACAGGTAAAAAGTTTCAGATAGCAAGTTTTACCTTTGTAATTACTGAATCTATAACTTGCTGTGTCTGTAGTTCTTGCTGTGTCTGCAGTCCAAAATCAAATACTTTATGCATACTTTACTTTATATGCATGTTTATTTACCTGTAAAGCCAGTAAAGATCTGACCAACATTGCACTTCACTGCGCTTAACTTTTTCTGAATGGAAAAGTGAAAAAGTATGTGAGATCAAACTTCAGTATAAAAGTCTTGTACCATGTACTACCACAACCTCAGTTCTCCACTGTACCTAAAACAGACACTGCAGAGGGAAAATGTTATGTTTCCTTAAACTATCTTCAAGTAACTCCAGTTACATGACTAGAATAGTGTATCAAATATGATTCATGTTACAGTCAAACAATAAAAGTATGTAGTTCATAGCTTGTTAGTATGTTGACCAGTTATTCAGCATGTTTCTTGAGAATATTCACAACAAGGACTACATGGTCTACATGGTCTGTGGTGGTCGTCTCTTCTTGGTGTCACCCAAAGAGATCGTGTACTTAAATCCAGATCCACAAAGGCACCAGGAGGTCCTGCTGTGTGAACTGACGTGGAGGTACATGAGAGGCAGCATTTACTCAGCGCCTAGTCGTCTCGGAAACAACAAGCCCTCTTGTTATTTGCGCCCCATTCGCCACTGTTGATCGAGACAAATACGTCCACGGTGGGAGCGGACTAAATTTTGATAGATGTCAGTGGTGGGTGCTGCTGGATTTGCTGGTGACACTGGATGGCTGACATTTACTTACAGGCGGCGATCTCCGCCAAGGCTCCAGTCTTATGTAAATAGCACACCTGTCTGCTCATGGATACGCTGGGCTTATGCAGAAAGCCGCTTTTCATTGGAAATAGCGGCACACAGTTTTGTACCATCTGCGGTATTATGTGTTCAGCTGAGGAAGGAAGCGACTTTGAATATGAATATGGGTGCTGAGTGACAAACATCCCAGGCTTTTTCCATTTGATATGAAACCCAGATAGGGGCCAGACATTGTTTATTCATTTATTCACAGTCCCATCATAAAATATCTGCTTAAAAGCAGGTCCGGTTAAGGAAAGTGGCAATGGATAAATATAAGGCTCATAGGTTTATTGTTCGTTCAGATTTCCTTTACATTGTTTTCCCTTTGGTTATGAGATGGCATTTAAATCAAAGTGTACAGGCATATTAACATTGCCATTTCCTGGGAATATTTCCATCATTTGACAGCCTAGCAATGTTTTGTTTTGACTCCTGTCACAATGTCACTGTCTGTTGCCTTAAAGTCTGTATACAGAGAAACACAATAAAAAACGTGGTGTGGTTTGTCACACATACACACACTCTGTTCCTGTTATTTCCCAGTAACTTCTAGGTAATCAAGTCACATTGGACGGTCTCACCAAGTGGAATCCGGACCTAAACAGTCGTCCTTTTTTCTTCACTCTCCACACCTCCTTTTTCCTCTAAAGGAGTGAAAAATGAGAAGGGACAGGGCTGGAAAGACGGAGGTGATGGATGGAGGGAACATCCATTTCTGAAAGCACAGTCTTCTCAGGCAAGCCAGGCAGTGAAATTTACATTATTAATCTCGTGTAATAATCTATGGCCATGCTGAGGGAGAAAGAGAGAGAGAG
>JAOXYF010000016.1:6664513-6696121 GCA_028565775.1 Sternarchorhynchus goeldii
GAGAGAGAGAGAGAGAGAGAGAGAGGGAGGGAGGGAGAGAGAGAGTGAGGGAGGGAGAGAGGGGGGGGAGAATATAAAAGAAAAGAACAAAGAAAGAAAAAGAGCAAGAAGAACAACAACCCCCAGAACAACAAGGAAAAGAATGAATAAAAAAAATGGAATTGACAAAGGAAAATGAAGGCAATACTTTTATTAAATCTCAAGGCTAGCAGTGCATCCAGCACTACAGAGGTGACATCAAAGCTCCTGAATCTCCAAACTCCATTTGAGTATGTAATGATGAAATGTTTTCTATTCATTTTGTCATTCTAGGAGAAAGAGCAAGAAATTAAAAAAAATCCTCTACCCTTGGTGCTTTTGAATATCATCCAAATATTAACTTCTTTTGAGGCCATTAAAATATTATCACTGATTTAACAAAATGTCTGCTGAAGACATTAGCAACAGACTGTTCCCCTAAACTCCCAGATCACCATCATCCTCCATACACCTATTATCTCATTCACCCAGCACTATTTCATTTCATTTCCATGAATATGCAATGAATTTAATTTTGAGCACTATTTTCATCTGCTCCTGTAATCACAAAAAAGCCAGTGTAATTGGTTTCTAATTACTTGCTTTAATTGTTGTAGTAATCATTTTAATTACCCAAATGCACAGACATTAAATGCTAAAAGGGAAATGATCCGCGTGTACCTCCTGCGTTGTCTCTTTCTCCTCGAGTTTGATAACTTGATTTTGACATGGGCCAACTCATACAGAAATACAGCGCCAACAGAGCACTGCTGGTACGTGTGTGCGTTTGCATGTGAGTGTGTGTGTTTGCATGTGAGTGTGTGTGGACATGCAGTAATATTGAAAGAGACGAGGGCAACAGAGACACGAGGAGCTGGCCTGCCTCGCTCTGTAGCATCGCGGCAATCTGCCGTGTGGAAATTTGCATGCCCCGGAAAAGCCATTAAGTTAAAATATACAGTTATTGTACCTTTCTGGGCTGAGCGCCATACAAATGCTTATTACATGTGCTTATAGCCAGGCCCTAGCAGATGGTAAATCATGAAATTTTATGAAATTATTACGCCGGTGAGGTGTTTTGAAAAGGAACAGCTGTGAGAGAGATGGGACATTATAAACACTCACAGGTGTTCTGTCGCTCCCCTCCGCCAGCCCCAACATCAAAAAATTAAATTATAAACAAACCAGCAAATGTTGTAATCTCCTTCACATACACACTACTTACAGAGGAAAATTGCTTAAACTAAGCAACGAATTAAATTTTCATTTGCATAAAATATTTACGGAGGCAAAGAAATTTCATTGCGAGGCTCTCCCTCCACATTCTGATGCCAAGTTTTGGGCGGGAAAATTACAGGGATGCTAGTTGTGGCAAGCTAACACTAACATCAGGGGCTCCATTAGGGACGGCGCTAATAGCTACTTCACCCAAGCACATATGGGCGAGAACACCTAATAAGACCTGGCTGGCCTTTGCCAAACTCTGCTGCTAGCCCATGTCTCTCATTAAGATTTTATACGTACTTTAGTATTTAATTAGCCACTTTTGCACAGGGATGGCTAAAGACGGCCTGGGATTGCGAGCATGTTAGCGTCTTCCAAATTCAGGCCTGGCTGCAGCTCCCTGCTCCACTCCAGCCTGCCGAGTGTGACCTGTGCGTTCGCTTCTTGGCATGGAGGTTTGAAACCTGCCGTATCCTTGGCAGGACGTTACGGTCATCTTGTGGTATGTGACTGAAAATCCCTTGGCATTTGACAACATTTGGCATTCTCTTCAGCGTTGTTCTGGCACTTCTATAGTAATTTATCAGTTATTTCCATGGAGATTCGTTAAACTCCTTGTGGAGAACCCAATCTATAGCTCATGGCCACTTAACTGGCCAGTGATGAGGAAGTGGCTACTTACATGGGGCCCACTTAGTCTAATTGGAAATCTTTAGCAAAGGTGAAAAAAAATGAGTTTAGGTAAAAAATGAACAAAAAAAGACTACATTACAATATCAACAGGTAACTTTAACATTAGTTTCGCTAAAATTTTATGGTATTAGATAACATGATCAAACTATGAATTTTTACAAAGTGTTCTCCTGTTACTGAATCACTGCAGCGCTTAACCCTCATGTTGTCTTAATATTCTGTATACACCCGTGTCCTATGGGTCAAAAATGACCCTTCACTAATCCCCTAAAATAAAATAGTTTAATTGAGTTTTAAACCTCCAATTTACTTTGCTTGAAGAAACAACCTTCATATGTTTGTATTTACGAATATTTGAGTTTCCTCTCTTCACATTGCGGAAAGACAGCGTTTAATCACTGCCTATCACTCGTTTTTCTTACAGCACCCCTGTTATATTCTTGTAAAGATGTATGATTTTGCTTATGGTTATGCTTAGATGTAAACATTAACATTTGAGTAAGAGAGTTCTGTAGCTTCAGAAATTAGCAGAAATGTGCAGAAAGTAGTTTTTAATGCCTTGATTTGCAGGGAAACAACTACAGTCATCAACATAATTTTCTTGGCATAATAGTGATATTTTCTTATGCACCATACAGTGAGGAATTCAACTACATATCAATCTCCCTTTTTATGTTTGCTCCACCCACAAAACAACAATAATGAATACGGACTAAAGTAATAGACCTGTTTACTACACTGAAACATGCACTCATGTCTTCAGCAAAGATGCTTCTTTCAAACAATGCTTTCAAGATGTGTTTATTTTGTCTGAAATGTCTATTTCGTTTTTATTTAGTCTTTGAACTTAAGACATTTGTGGGCACATAGGTAGGACATGCACATGTACAAGAAAGTTTTAGTTTTTAGACTCATTGTTTGTGTGTGTGTGAGGAGGGGGGGTTGTGTTAACCTGTTTGGGGGGGGGGGGTTGTGTTAACCTGTGTGTGTGTGTGTGGAGGGGTGGTTGTGTTAACCTGTGTGTGTGATTTTTGTGGGTTTTGTGGAAAGTAAATGGTTTTATAACTGGCGGGTCAAAAATGACCCTAAGACAATCTTTGTACCCTAGAGTTGTACTGCTTTCATGGAAATATAAACAGTCTCCACTCCTGAAGACACCTCAGGAAAAGTCATCAAATTTCATGTTGGAAAAAGATCACTGAGGGGGTTTTCTCTGCAGTTAAATGTGGTGGCGGGTCACTTTTGACCCTTGGGATAACACAAGCGGTGGAGCTTTTCAGTGAGCTTTCACTGCAGCGCTTTAACGAGCAGTGAACCCCACAACCCTGTGAGTGACAGCACAGTATATCCTGAGATCTCCAAAAAAAAAAGTTCACTGACCCAGGAAAGGCAGTAATGTGGATGGGTTATTAATGCTGAAGTTTAGTATCAACTAATGTCATAAATAACTTTAGTTAAGAGAATCTTTAATGTAACATGTTTTTCATCCAAGTGCTTTGATTCGCAGATGTTTGCTCTTGTATTAAACATCTGTGCTATTGTTATGTCAGGGAGAAGACAGTCAAAACAAGCACATGGCAAAATGCGCCATTGTGTTTGTCTGAGAGTAATATTTAAGCCAGATATTATCTCTCTATGCCATCATGTCTTTACTGGGGGACCTCACACTTAAGACTTAATTGAGTACTACACATGACATACAAGGACTCTTGTTGATAGGGTTCCCAAAGTGAAATATTGAAGTATTCAGGACCCAGCATGGTATTTACACATTCACTGGACATTTGTAATCCTTGTAAATACAGTAAGAACATGATGAACATCCACTATAAAATGTAAGCTAACAACCAAATGTCATACAGAATTTATGCGCCTCAGGTTTTTGTTTTGTTTTTTTCTCTCCCACATCACTTGCATTTTGCCAAATTACAAAGTCTTTTTTATGGCTATGTATTTATTGTCTATGACAGGGTTTGCTGGTAAGGTATTCAAATGAGATGCGTATTTTTCTGTGGATCTATGAATGAGCCTACGCATAGGCACAGGGGCTATGCTGAAAGGGATTCTGGGAGAGTCATGCATATTCAAATCTACTGCCGGACACATACGCCCTTAATAGGCAAGAAGCATGATAATGTGTATGTGTAATTTGGTCTGTGTGCATGTATGTGTGTGTGTGTCTGTGTGTGCTTGTGTGCGTGTGTGTATTTTCCTTGTACCTTCCTGCACTCCTGGCACATACAGCACGTTTGGTGCTTGCAGGCATGGTTTTCACACTGGCTCAGAGCGGCTCTTGCCTCTGTCTCACTGGCAGTCAGGCAGATGCACGGAAAGTGAAGCAGCATATTAACAGAGTCTGATGGCACAGCGCAGGCCAGTTTCCAAGCACAGGCTCCACGACTTTGAGTTACCCCCTTGTGCCCTGTCTTTGAGTTACCCCTTTGTGCCCTGTCTTTGAGTTACCCCCCTGTGCCATCTTTGCTCGGTCACAAGCTTCAGTCAGTAGGTTAGACACATTTAGAGCACTATACACAGTTTCCCTCCACTGTGGATAAACATGTCTTGGAGTTAAATGTAATGTACAATACATCAATACCATAAAAGACTTGTTGTTTTCAGGTATGGCCCACCTGTTATGGTAAACATAGTACATAAAACTGTGCACATATGGACAGTGAACTCTTTAGTCAGGTCAAACCAGAGACTACAAATGTACACACATTCAACAACTCAGAATTCTTGGAAAGGCTGAGAAGATATGTTCATCCTGCCTTCCCAGGCCAAATGATGAACCCAATAAACTATTATGTATGGCTAATCCACAGCCAGAGAGCACACACACCGTGCTTTGTTTATGATGCTCTAAAGCCAAGCCGGTGCCTCTCCAACTCAACAATGCCTCACTACGAAAATCTCATTATAAGTCGTAATGACAAATTCGGCCTTTCCAATTATGACCTGCCATTTCCGTGCTATCTTCTGAGGAGAGAGTGCAGTTTGTGTAAGACCAGCCATAAAGCACAACAGTGAGCATGAATCTGTGGAACCACTGCTGGAGATATAGGGTACTTTGCAGTCGGGCTCCTTATAAAGCAAGGAATGTTAATCAAAGAGGAACTATTTCATTGCCATATTGTAGCCTTATGACAACCAACCGAATAGTTGCTAATATAAAGATGATTATGGTGTTTGGCATTAAAACTGTTTATGTTTATGCAGGCAAGTCGTTGAAAGAAAGCTTTAATTCTGAATATACTCTTGATAAAAGTATTGAAAACTATGGAGAAAGATGAAGGGAAAAAAAGGAATGACTGGGCTCCTGACAGAAGAATGAATGCTGAAAATAGTAACTAAATTGCATTAAGGTTATCAGTAATCAAACTTTAACGTGAGCCTTTTTAATGAGATAATGTCCTAAACGAATACTGGGAAAAATATAAAGTGAGCAATGGCATTTTAGTTTATTCTGAATTTTTAATTGCCTGTCGGGAGAATATTAGATAACGCTTGATTAGAAATAAATTGGAAATCTCTCCTAAATGCATCTGGTGATAGGAGAGTTATTAAAGATGACTGCTACAAAAGACAACCCTGAAAGAAAGAAAAAAATAAAAGTATTGTAGACTGATTAGACCTCAGTTCTACTGGATGGACAAGTTCCACAAAGTTTCTTTATTCCCATAAATAAAGAAAACACAAAATGCAGAATATGAACTCACAGTCGTCAGGTTTTAGCTGATACTTCCTAATTGGGAAACTTCATCTATAGTTCTAGTATGTGATTATCTATCTAGTGTATAAATTTTGATCATGCAACCTTAAAACAAAGTTATGAGATAGAGAAAAAGAATGAGATAGAGAAAAATCAGGTAGCACTGCCGAGAGTCCTGAGAAGCTTCAGTCTCTCTTTCTCCTCATTACATATGTCTTCTTCATGTATGGGTGCGACCTCTGACTTTTCCCTCTGATTTATGTCCTGTGTCTGTCGTCATCATTGGTTCCTAGCTGCCGTTAGCACCCAATTAAACTTAAAGGTCTGCACGAGGAATCCGACTGAAAAATTATTTGAGCCCCTAATTATATAATTTCCACCTCTGCCTCACATAAATTCCAGCTACGTTTTTAATGGCCTTTAGTACTTGTTCAGCAACTTATAAATTTCAGTGATCCTTGGAAAAGGGGAAGCGCCGGTGTGCTTTCGAGACGATTCCTGCTGTCATGGAGACGCTGTAATGTTTCCCACTGACCTTTGGGCTCTAAAGCAGATTTATTAGGCAGTCAACAGGGCTTTCCAGTGCAAGGGAAAGAACAGTTCTTACTTTTGCCTACTGAATTTGTTGCAGTCACAAGGCAGCCAAATAAGTTAAATAAAAATCGTATAAGCTTGTTGCTTTATATAGTTTTGACTAAGAAATAGCATCACTTTCTTTTCTTTGTGTGAGGCATTACATAAGCAATGTATCATATGTCTTGTGGTATCCCTCAACCAACCCTTTTTGCCCTGTGGTATCTCAGTAGCTCAGTGAGAAGATTCTAAGAGCCTGCTGTGTCCAGGGCAGCACTTCAAAACATGCCTACATGTTTCAGCGTAATAGCCCCATACAGATTAGTGCAAAAGGTGAGTTTGGTGCTCACTCTGATGATGCAACTGGATGAAAGCGAAGCTTGAGAACTCACTAACAAACTGGTCTGACCTCAAAAGCGAGCTGGCACAGAGATCATCTGCTCAGTCTTTGTTTTACGCTTCACTTCTCCTCTTCTCTTCTCTCCAGTCACATCCTGTCTCACAGTTCATCCCTAGGGGCAGCTATGCCCCCTGGACCTGCCCCAGAGGCTAATCTAAATGGGAGCGGGTCTGTGGAGCTCAGAGGGTTTAACAACATGGAGTACCCTGATTCTAACAAGGTCTATGTGGGACAGAACATAAGAATGCCTCAACCCACTGAACACACACACACACACATACATGTGTGCACACATACCCATGCACACACACGCACACACACACACCTCTTAAAATGAGCAGACTGTTTATACCTGTAATTGGCCTAGCTTGATATTTTCAATAAACGTCAGCTGGAACAAAAGGCCATCTTGGTGAAATAACTAGCACCAGATAACAGTAGGCGTCAGGGTGACAGGCAGGTCATGAGGTCAGCAGACTGCAGAACATGTTCAGCGGGGCGCTGGTTAATAGAGGACACAGGGGACACTCCTCACCGGCTGGCCATCAGAGGAACGAGAGGAAGAGAGAGAGAAGGAGAGAGAGAGAGAGAGGGAGAGAGAGAGAGAAGGAAAGAGAGAAGCAGATAGTGGGAGAAGGAGAGATAGTTGTGTTCTAATAGGAAAGTGGCCCACAGAGATAGTGGCAAAAACAATGCCCAGTAACAAACAGACACTATGAGAATGGATTCGGTTTCTACTAGCTGAGGTCTGTTTGGCAAGTGAGTGAACGCGTCTGTAACCAAAGTTTATCTCACACAGTTAGTACACTGTCTGGAGTTCAAGAAGAAATGCTTCTTTCTAAAATCAAAGAAAAACTGGGCACTGCACAATGCTGGAACTATTCTTTTTTTTCATTTCAACTGTTTTCATTCACCCGTGCAAACTATCAGTATTCACCTGAAGGTATTTTGACCAGGCTTCTCACATACACACGTCTTTTCAAGTGTACTGTTAATTGTGTTCACCGCTCTCTTTTTAAGGTGTCTGATGAAAATTAAATTCACTTTTTTTTTTGGCCAACTCACGACTCTCAGATTAAACCTCCCCGTGCCCTGCTCAGAATTCCTCATCGTTTTGTTCATTTATACTACTGAGAACATGGTGGGCTCAGCCAAATGTGACCCTGCAGTGGAAAGCTTTTTCAAAGAATTAGCTAAAAGAGAAAAGAGAAAAGCACAGCGAAAAGCAAAACACCATACAGAAGACACACACACACACACACATACACACACACACACACACATATATATATATATGTCTGAATAAATTTTGATCTTTGAAAGCTAGTTTGCTCTGCCTGAATCCTGAATTCTTTCCTTCCTTCCCTTATACCTTTTTTTGGATAACATTGATTAGATGGAATGGAAAAAACAGGAGAGAGTCACATCATGGGGGGGGGCAGCTGTGGGGAGGGTCAGGGGGAGCAGATGCTGACATTCTATCACAGCAGACACATATCGACTGGCGGTCTGAAACTAGTCAGTCACTCATCAGAGCTGGCCAGCCTGATTGAGTTGCCAGGACCGTGTAAATGAGGCCTCTATCCAGCAAGGGTCGAAATGAACTCCAATCTTTTTCAGCCCTCGTCGTTTGGCAGGAGAAGAGAGAGAGAGAGAGAGAGAGAGAGAGAGAGAGAGAGAGAGAGAGAGAGAGAAAGAGATTTAAAACTCTAGAGAACCCCAAATAGGTTTATTGAAAGTAAAAGAGAAAGAAGGAAAGAAGGAGAGAATTAGATGAAAAGTTTTACAATAATGAGTAAGCCTTAAATGTTCATGCCACCTTTGTGTAGAGTGGTGTGTAGGGTTTTCTAGTAGGTATTCAAGGCTGAATTAAGAAAATGTCCAAAATAGGATTTCAATATCCTCAAAAAGCTTCAGTATTCTCAGAAATTACACGATGGCTCAATAACTAATATGGTTTAGCTTCTTTATTTCATTCTGTAAGATTTATGTTTTAATAAATATCGGTTGAGAGCGATGGGAGAATTATACTGGTCATCTGTGACATGAAACATACCTTCTTATCAGCGCTGCTTCACACCTCGTTTATTGTGGACGAGACGAGAGGCACATTTTTGACTTCATTTAATTAATTAATGATATCCTGTTCTCGCAGGAGAGCAGAGTGTACGTCAGTCATAAGAGTCAGTTGAGAAGAACCTCACACGTCCACGTTTGACCCGGACTCTTCTCTCCTGCTCTTCCTCTCTCTCTTTCACTCATCATTTGTCTCTCTCTCATTCTCTATCCCTGACTTTCTCTCCCTCTCTCACACTCTCACACTCTCATTCTATTGCACCTCAGCCTTGTGGTGCCTGATTTAGTCTTTTTTTGTTTTTTTTAAATATTGTTAATTGACTTAAAGGCTGATCAGGCGCTTCGTCTTCATTACCGTAATGAAAAGGCCCTACTGTTTGTCTTTTCCTAACAGATTGTGGTGCTGTCATAATCGAATCAGTTATTCCCAGTCTGTGAAGAGCAGGCTCCTCTCTGGCATGTAGCACAGCAAAGTGAAGAACCACTTACATATTCAAGCGTTGCTGCTTGAGGTGTGTCAGAACGTGTGTGCTATAACGTGTTCTTGTGACAGAAAGTGTGTGCACAACCGCGCGCGCGCGTGTGTGTGTGTGTGTGTGGGGGGGGTGTTTGTGTGTATGACTAATAGTGGCAGTTCCTGCAATTTTTTCCAAGTGTGCAGGGGGTAGAGAATTAGGATAAACACACAGACTCCAGGGCATGTGAGGGGTTTCCACTGGAGTGGCCTGCAGGGTGAGCTAACAGTGCTCTAATGGGAACAGTGGGGCGTTGATGTGGGGGGTGAGAGGGGGCTTCAAGGGGCTGAAAGTCAGGAAAGCTGGGGGAAAAGGCGGGTTTACCAGGCTCTTTTTTAAGAGCCACTGACTGAACTATAAATCAGCTCAGCTTGTGAAATGTCCATGACATTGGCCTTCACCCCTGGGCCCTATAGAAATCAGAGCGGCAGTAAAACTAAAGTACTGTACATGTTCACTCTGTCTGCCATAATGTCACAACACACACACACACACACACACACGCACACACACCCAAAAACACACGAGGTGCACACGCTCACATGATCCCATACACACACACACACACACACACACATTCTGTTGCCATGGCACTACTCTGCTGTTTTCTGTTTCAAGAAATCACAGGAATCCAGGACCAGTTACAGATTAACACACTACATGTAAATGTAGCATTACACACATACATCTTATTTTAGTCCTATTAACTGTTATAACTACTCCTTCATTCCCGCTGATTGTCACTGCTAACACACTAATGACCAGACTCAGACTTATACTGCATATTACTGTCTAATTTGTTTGCATGTTTGTGTTTATGTCCATGCAGGGATATCCAAGTGCTTGGACATCTGCATATTTAGCTCAACTTAGCAACAGAATTAACACAGAAGAGACAAAGTGATCTTGACAAGGCAGTCTTGATTAAGAAATTTGTGCAGGGTTGGGTGGGGGGGGGGTACCTGCTCAGAAGCATCTGACTCCTGTCTTCCTGTCTGCAGGTGTCCAGCAGCAGGACAACCATTCAAAATCTGCTTCACATCCACACACAGAATGGCACAATAACAGCACTTCTTTGGGGATGACTCTGTGCTTTAGGAAACGGCCGCTCCCCCAGCTAGTTCTTCTGGTGTATGAGCTGAACCGTGTAGAACTTTAGAACCGTGTCATAGAATAACACAATAGAACCTTATAACCATGTTATAGAATGGTGCATGACTTCATACTGGTAGAACCATATCATAGTTTGCTGTATATTACCTGATCCTGGTAGAACTTTATAACCCTGTCATAGCTGGTATATGACCTCATCCTCACATACTATGCCTCAGTATGGTGTATAACTCATAATGTTAAGTAATGATTTTTTTTAGTTCATTTTTTAAACATTACATACATAATGCTATACCTCTAACACAGCTCCCTAACATTCAGTACAGGTATAATGTCTTTAGGCTATTTCAAAGCACACTGCTGTCTTTAAAACGTGAAAGCTGACACTGAATGTCTGAGCACTGGCCAGCTGGACTATTTGGCAGGAAACGCTCTTAACGTAAACTCCAAATGGTCCTCCTGTGGTGTATTATGTCTGTGGTGGACTTTACAGGAATGGTCCGTAAAGAGTGATGTGCCTGTTAAAATAAATCACGCTCCTATCTATATCCCCACCTTCTCTTTCTCTCTCATTTGACTCCTTACGCGCTGAAACAAGAGCAACTCGTTGAAGCTCATCAGATTTAGACTGCAGTAACCTCACAGGAGAAGTAGCCGAGTCATTTAAGACTGCAGTAACCTCACAGGAGAAGTAGCCGATTCATTTAAGCTTTAGCTGCAGCTGTGTGTGGGTATTTGCCCTTTTTCAGCTAAAGAGACAATCTCACCAGTTCTACTGCTCACCTATGCTCCTTACTTTATTTATTTTTTCCCTAACATGATGTCTGTCCACACCATCCGTCCTCCACGGAGCCACAGATGAGTAGACATTCAATACATCACCGCACACACACACACACACACACACACACACACACACACACTCCCCTGAACCCTGATGCTTCTTTTTCTTTTCTTTTTTTTTTACCTTTTGGCCGAAGTCACTTAAGTAGAAGGATCGCGGTGGGAGACATAATGCGTTAAAGTAATAAGACGATCCCGGGCAGGTCACGGCTCCCGGAGCTCTCCTGCCCAGGGCCCTGGGCTGCCTTTCCCAGTTAATAGCCTGCGGTCAGAACGGCAGAAGAGCCATAAAGCCTGGTGCACCGCAGCCTGTTCCAGTGTTTAGGACCAGAGCTCACACCTCCCGGTTGTGTAACAGTGACAGTCCTAACCCACTGTGGGTTTCTCACACCACACACCTGTAAATCACTTAGTGTTTATCGGATGCTTGCTATAGCTCGCTCACTCCCCGGTCGACTACCATTTTGAATATTGACATAGCAAGCACCTCGGTTCATAATTACAGAATAGTTAAAGTCACTTTGTGCCACTTATAACTAATAAAAAAATATATGCAATAAAATCTGCGCTGTATCGCTGCTGTTTTATCAGACTGAGACTCATTTTAATAAAAACAGCATTCTGCTAACATACGCTATATTACATTTGAGATTATACACCAAGTTATATGCTGTCTATCTTCTTGTAGGCTAAAGAATGAGAATTCTGACAAGAGAGAGAGAGAGAGAGACAGAGAGAGAAAGAGAGAGAGAGAGAGAGAGAGAGAGAGAGAGAGTCAAGCTGAGATGATCAATATAGAAACAGCATTAAACTGAATTGATTGCTTACAGAATGACAGAAAGCCATATGTGAGCGTGAGCGTGGGTGCAGGGAAGGAGAGAGAGGCAGAGAGGGAAGCGGGTCCGTTAATGAGTGACAGCAAGGGGGCTAATGAGGCCATGTAGGGGGGGTGTTAGAGACGCGTGACGACGGAACAGTGGGGTGTAGCTAACGCTCCTCCATTTAAAATGATTACATGTGAACCGCTGTCATCCGATATAAGCGGCCCTAGGATATAGAATTAAGTGGCAATGTTTATATTTCACGTTTTGCTCATTTTATGGCCTTTCCCCCTGTTTTTTGGGCCCGTTGTGCTGGTTCGTCGTGCAGCCAGCTCGCCTCGTTTCATTCTCCCTTCAGCTCTCATTAGCGCTGTGCTAACAACTTAACTCAAATTAGTGTGTTTTGCCTCGCAAAACGCCTAAAATCCTGCTCAGTCCAGTACACATAAGCAGCATGGGAAGGGCAAAATGCCAAGCAAATCTAATCTACTCTTCCCTCTTTATATCTTTTTGATTTTAGCAAGAACCCAGAGATGTTCCCCTCTCCCACTCCTCCATTGCACGCACACACACACACACACACACACACACACACACACACACACACACACACGTCTCTTCATTGGCACTACAAGCAATATGCAGGGCCAAGCTTTCACCAGCATCACCAGAACAGGCAGCAGCAGTAGTGGTTTCACAGTGTGAGAAGGTGAATTTAGCCCCATAAAACCTTTACTAATAGAGTTTACTCTCCTTCAAAGTCCCAAAACAATCCAATTGTGGGTGGCGTCAGTGACAGACTCCACAGCCAGGGCTGAATGAAGAGCTACAGTAATGGTTCTAATGCAGGCCGGTGCGGTCCAGTCCCTCCAGTCCCTGTGGCTCTAATAACAACCCTAATATTACAGAGCAGGCACTAGTGACACAGACCATTTAGATTAGCCACACACACATTCCCTTTCTTGGGTCTGAACTGAACGTTTAGGACCCAGAGTCGATTGTTTTCGTCAAGCTCGAGGCTATAAAGAAAGGAGGTTTCCCAAACATTTTCTCCTAGATGACGAGTCAGATTACACAGATTGAGTCGAGATGCCTAAAATCTCAATGTGTCATTTTGAAACATCTGTCATATTTTGCGCACTTGATATGCTGTGGCAGGATATCTGCAGTATGACTGAGCACATTGTACCACTGCTGTCTGACTGACCTTACTTTTATTTACAGAGGTCTTAATTATTCGTCTTTATTGAACATGATCAGAGAGCACAAAAATGCCATTTTTTTGGATTAAGTGATGTTGTCAGGCACCGATATGTCCAGGCACTCCTTCAGTCCATCTCCTCCTCTCCTCTCACGTGCAGTTACCATGCAGTTACCATGCTTCATCACTACAACTCTGACATTGATCTGAAATAATCAAACCACAAGCTCTGCAATTGAACTTTACCAGCAGCCAATTGCTATGTCTCTCTCTGTTAGACAGGCATATGAATCAAAGGTCCTTAAGGGGAAAAAAAAAAATTTCTGATCTCAGAACAGCTTTCCCCTTTCGCTCAGCCAAAACCATTATGAAACAAAAGGCAAATTACTGCATCGAGCATCAGTTTAAATCACTAAATGATATAATACAAACACCATCCTCAAGATATAGTGCAGTTCACTCAGAATTGCATGCCACTTTCTCCATTATCTGGTAAGTGACAGGGAAACAAATTTTTCTTGTTAGGGTTAGCTGAAGTAGGACACCTATAATGGGAGTTGCTTAGAGGAGGTAATAAAGTACATCTCTTTTGTGTTGGAATGACAACCTACAATATGTAAATCGTTTTGCACCTTTCTCAAGGTTATGTGAGTTATGCAAAAATACTTCCTAATTTTATGCAGTAGTGTCGTGACTTAAAGGTTGTTCATCAATATGCTTTGTAGAAGGAAACCGCAATTGTTGAAATTTGCTAATTAATCAGATAATCTTATATTTACATATATTTATAAAATCCAAAATCCAACCTGAAAATAACAGCGGTACGCATCAGGTCATGTGATAACAGCTAAGTTAGTTTGAGCAGGTCACATGTTTGAGCACAGTTTATACACAGCCATGTTTTTAATGATTAAATCTATTATGTTACATTGTAAACATCCATGTACTCATACACTGTGATGCTTAGCATTGCTATCATGTAGTTTTGCTAACCCAGTGTAGAGGAACAGGTCATCTGACAGCATTTAAATGTTACAAAATAGCATCTTAGCACTGTTCACAGATCCATGATCAACGATGATGAATAAATCTGTTCTTGAAAAAAATAAAGTTGTTTTCAGTTTGGCTGTGAAATAAAGTGAGACAGGGAAAGAAGGGAGAGCAGCAGAGGCTTGACAGAAACAGAACCAGTGAGGGAAGGGAAAGAATAACTGAATAACTCAACTCTCCTCTAAATTCATTAAGTTAATTATTTTGCGGCTTTAGTATGAAAAAGTGGAAAAACTGCTGAGTTTATGGTTAGCCTGCTGGGATTTAAAGTGGACTGGAAAATGTGAATAAGAAGCTGGAGAATAAGAACATTTAAGATAACATCCATAGATTTTTTTTGACTAGAAAGACCATTTTATATTCGTTAGCAGATTACAGTTCTATTTCTAAGCAGAGGTCAAGTGAAGAGAGACCCATAGTCTCAGTAGGACAGCAATTTACCACTGAAATTCACAAGAAGAATTATAAGATTAATATTGAATTGACGTGGAAGTACGGTTGCACTCAGTAATGAGAAAAAAATGTAGATAAACTACAGCGTGTGCTGGGAATCAAGCAGGTGATAACCAAGGCAAGAAACGTCATCTCATTAAGAGAGACGCTATATTGCAATGGAAGGTAAAAAATGTTTTAGTCCGGGGAATATCATTTTTATCTCTTATATCAGTGCACGATATCTGTAAAATATAGCATATATAATACATCCCCTTAAACATTTCACCCAAAAACCTAATTCACAGCTTCACAGTAGTTTATAATTTTTTTTAAATATTGGATGGGCACAGATAACGGGCGACATTCAAATGCAGCATATCAGGATTGAATCGGTACAGCATTAAGCAAGGAGTGCTAGTCTTACCCATAAAGCACCAGTGTGGTTGCCAGTTTTCACTCCATTCAAGCACCTGATGCCAATCATTCTATCAGTTGGTCTTTAATCAGCTGATTTATTATATGAGGTGTGCTGCTGCTTGTTTGGAAGACCTGCATTGGTCTTTTGTGGTTAAATATATATCCTCACATCCTCACTGAAATATATTCTCACATTTATGTGACCAACAGTGAGACTAGTTTACAAAAAAAAATCCATACAACTTTGTTTACTTGTTTCTACATTAATAGCATTCTCACAAATGTGCACAGCTTTTTCACACTTAAGGTTTATCTGCTTCCCCTTGCCTCCGTCCACACAAAACCATCCCCATCTTCACCAGAACAGCCATAATCACCTTCTCAACACCCACACACACATACACACACACACACACACACACTCTTTCCATGAGAGATATCCTTGAGCTTCACCTCCATCTCTTTGCTGGGTCAGGCAGCTGATGTCGCTGATAGTGAGCTATAGTTAAGGTCCAGATCTGCTATCTTGGCCTTGAATGATGGAGGAGAGCAGGCAGGGAGGTGTTTATTGTCACCCAGATGGTCCACAATGCACCTGGTTCACACAAGCCGCTCCCCCACCTCAGTATAATTCATGGGGTGGCACCATTGTGCGGGTGACTGATAAGGCCTTCACTTTGGACCACTCTGGTCACTTGTCTCAAGGAGACTCCAAAGAAACTTCACTCAGTACAAATGGTGGAAGAAAAGCGTTCACTCGCTGTTTCTCTTGCACTCCCTCAGGAGAGGGGCGCTTACTGCTTAAACCTGCAGAAAGATCACAGGCTCAGTGAAGCCCATTTATAACCACTGCACTTGGGCCTTGCCATCTTGGTTTATCTTTTCAAATGGAGTGCTTGAGGATTGACTCCAGGTGCTGCTAATGCATGAGATGAGGGAGTCAGTTAACTTTCCAGAGTGAAGTTGCCTTTTGAAACTATGGGTAGTGATCAATTTAAGCTGTGTGTTTATACAGCAACTAATTGTCACAGGTTCATTAATATGCCTTAAACAACGCAGCACATATCCCAGTTCTGATGTTCTGTGGTGCTGGCTAGGTGTCTATGTTCTGATCTTCTGTGGTGTTTGATGGGTATCTCTGTTCTGATCTTCTGTGGTGTTTGATGGGTATCTCTGTTCTGATCTTCTGTGGTGTTTGATGGGTGTCTCTGTTCTGATCTTCTGTGGTGTTTGATGGGTATCTCTGTTCTGATCTTCTGTGGTGTTTGATGGGTATCTCTGTTTTGATATTCTTTAGTGTTTGATGGGTATCTCTGTTCTGATCTGTGGTGTTTGATGGGTATCTCTGTTTTGATCTTTTCCTCCACTTTAATTTTCAAGCCTATTCACCTCATTGATCCTCAGCTTGACCATTTTTGCTATTATGTCTATATTTTTCCATCTCAGTAAACGTCTAACAAAAACTTGACAAATAGACTGAGGAGTGTATTGAGTAAATAATGAAAAGATAAAATAGCCAATGCAGTGTAATGCACATGTCACTGGGAACCTAGTCACACAGACACACAAACACAGGTCAGAAATGCAACAGGAATGTTAAACTCAAATATTAGAAATCTCTTTATTATACATAATAAATACACTTTATTAGGTTTTGCATATATAATGTATTGTTAATTGATTATTCTGTTACACAACACATTAAGAGAATGCCAGGAATTTAGCAGAAGTAAGTATTTTGCCATGTATGCTGTCATCTGTAAAGAGGAGTGTGTGTGTGTGTGTGTGCGTGCGTACACAAATTTGTTCACACATTCGGAATTCTAAAAAATGCCCCCTAAAAAGTGGTATGTATACTGCCGGCTTGTAGTTAACTTTGTGTCTTTCCTGGTTCATTTTTACCCATGTTGATGTTGGGGTGCTACACTATTCTACTGCCTAGTGTCTTTTTTGGAAGTCTTTCAAATCTGCATTTTTTCTTGCATTAGCTTCTTCATGTCTGCTTGATTCTTTTTGGAAGACTTCACCATAAACATGGAAGCAGCAAGTCAACAACACTCACCAGTTTCCTTTTTAGGCTAGAAAAATAGATGCGTTTCAAACCTGGCTAGAAGTCAAAAGTAGACCTCAAAAATGCCTAGAATTTGTGACTTTTTACAAGTGTTTTTTACAGGTGTTTTATAGCTGATCTCACTTCCCTCTTAAGGAGAGGAAAAAACAACTTGGACTGGACTCGTGAAGCTGAGTATGTATTCCAGTCATTAAAGATACACCTCACCACTGCTCCTATATCGTACACCCCGATCCCTCAAAACAATTTGTGGTACATTTGGACATTTCTGTTGTAGGGGTTGGGGCTGTTCTGTCTTAAAGACATGTATCCTCTGCAAAAGTGTGTCCATGTGCAAATTTATCCAATAAATTGTCCCCTACAGAAAGGAATAACCATGTTAGCAACAAGGAACTTCTGGCCATACAATTTGTGCTAGAGGGGAGTTGACACTGGCTGAAAAAGCTTCACTTCCATACCTGGTCCTCATGGGCCATAGGAACTTGGAATATTTAATCAGAGTCAATGAACTATAGACAAACAAGGTACGCTCTATTTTCTACTCACTTTGATTTCAACATTTCCTATTGTTCTCGTACAAAAACACCAAAGCCTTTTCCAGAGCTCAAATGGACATCTGTGGGCGCACGGAGATGGTCTCTATTTTACCAATCTCTTGTTTGATAGAACCAGTTTTATGGAACATCGGTCAGAACATAACCACTGCACTGGAACTTCTCTGACATGCCTGCTTACAAAAACCTGTGCCAACAAAAGTAAGAGATAGACTCACAACTTCGGCACATCTCTAGCAATTGGTCATTCAGGTATCAGAAAAACATGTTAAATCCTAGAAGACAAAGAGTCAAATTTAAGTTTATTTATATAGTGCTGTATATAACAGCTGTTGTCGCAAAACAGCCTTACAAATGTCTAAGTCCCCAATAAGCAAGAAAAGGAAAAGATGTACCTTGGCAGAAAGAGAGAATAGATGCTCATATGCTAAGGTAAATCAAGGATATATGGTGTAAATCAGAGATCTATAGTGTAAATCAGGAATCTATAGGGTAAAGCAGAGATCTATAGTGTAAATCAGGAATCTATAGGGTAAAGCAGGGATCTATAGTGTAAATCAGGAATCTATAGGGTAAAGCAGAGATCTATAGTGTAAATCAGGAATCTATAGGGTAAAGCAGGGATCTATAGTGTAAATCAGGAATCTATAGGGTAAAGCAGGGATCTATAGTGGGCAGGGATGGACTGTGGCAAATATAGCTATGGCAGAAGAGCTAAAATGACAGAACCAAAGGAAACATAAACATGAGGCTCCCTGGAACAAAAGCAGTCCACCACTTCCAGGCCACAAACCTGAGTGACAAAAACAGGTGAAGTGACAGTGTACCATAACCAGAACTCATGAATCACCAGATCTACACCTTTATGTAAGATGAGAGGTAAGAAAGCCTGACGATACAAATAGGTTTTCAGCCTAGCCTTAAATACCGAGACTGTATCTGATTCGCAAACATTGGCAGGAAGGTTATTCCATAGTGTGGACGCCTTATAAGAAAAGGCTCTGCCCTCTGCGGTAGATTTCCTTATTTGAGGTATTAATAAAGAGCTGCACATTTTGATCTAAGTGGAAGTGGCAGATCATAGTGAATCAGGAGTTCGCTGAGGTACTGTGGGGCAAGAACATTCAGTGCTTTGTAGGTCAATAGGATTATTTTATAATCAATACAAAATTTTACTGGGAGCCAGTGCAGTATAGCTAAGATGGTAGTAATATGATCAAACCTTCTAGCTCTAGTAAAAACTCTGGCTGCTGCATTCTGAACTAACTGTAGCTTGTTTATGCACTTAGTGGTACAACCAGACAGTAGGACTTTACAGTGTTTGAGTCTGGAACTGCTAAATGTAGGGGCAAATTTTCTGTATCATGTAAAGATAGCAAGTTTCTAGTCTTTACAATGATCCTGGTGGAACAAGGCTGTCCTAGAAATGTTGTTTATACCGGCTTCAAACAAGAGACTGGGATCCATAATTACACCAAGATCTTTAACAGTTAAAGATGGTGTGACTGAGAGACCATCAAGGTTTATTGTGTAATGAGAGAGCATATGCCTAGCTTCCTATGGACCTAATAGATGCTCTTCTGTTTTATCAGGATTAAGTGAGAGAAAATGTCTCAACATCCAATGTCTGGTGTCCTTTACACAATCCTCGGTGATATTAAGATGATGATTGTAATCTGGTTTGTAATAAAGAAAGAAACAGAAACCCTAGAATAGATCTTTGTAGGATACCAAAACTAATCTTGCCGTGTACTAAAAAGTCTCCACTTATGTTCACAAACTGGTGATGATCAGCTAAATGAGTTTTAATCAAAGGAAGGGTTATTTCCTATAATCCCAATTTCCAAGTCTATCTAGTAAAATGTTGTGAAGCATTGCTTAAAACAGATGTCAAAAGAATTGTGAAATTATGTTCTGTTTGTGCTATTTCCAAATCCCATAAGCAATCACCTTCAGGCAAACTCCACCCTCTTCTTAATTGTCCATGGTCACATCTTTTAGTGGATTTCATGACTGAACTCCCCCTCAGTAGTTACAGACCATTTTTCTAAATCATGTAGATTCATCCCATTTACATGCTTACTTGATTGATTTCATATAGCTGAACTCTTATTCACTCATGTCTTCAGATATTTTGGCAGCCCCAAAGATATCCTGTCTGACAGGGGACCCCAGTTTATTTCACAAGCATGGAATACTTTCATGGCAAAACCTTTTTTTTCTCGATATCACTCCCAAAACAAATGGACAGGCTGAGAGAGCTAACCATGAGCCTGGAAGATTCCTCTACAACTACTGTCATTATCGACCATCTGACTGTGTCAAATACCACTACCTCCTCTGGGCAATATATGCTCAGAATTCATTGTGGTGAATGAACTGCATTGCCGTTATCCCTTTCCAGTAGCCTATCAGCCTACATTCCTTCCCTGGAATGCCAACCCAACAGAAGTCAGGTCATTCGGCATCAGAAGAAACAAATTGATTGTTACTGTAGTAAAAACCCCACTTACACACCAGGTGACAGGGTATGGTTGTCTACCAGAGACTCTTGTAAACTTAGACCATGCTATGTTGAACCCTTTAAAGACATTTCGTACAAGTTATTGTTGCCGAGTACTTGTTGTATTTCACCAGCCGACTATGATTCTCTCTTCAGGTTCTTGGTCCACTTGCTGATGCAGTTCCTCCTAATACTGTTCCCTTGAGTATCACTGGAGCTAACTCTGAGTTGGCTGGTACCATCAAGCTCCCTATTACACCATCCAGTGCAGTCCTCTGATCTGCCTTGCCTGTCTGCTAACCACCAACCATGTCCTCTCATTACACACAGGGGTGTAATACAGGGATGTAACAGTAGTGTAACACATGGATGCAAAATATCTGAATACAGCATTTGGCAAAGGGTAAATAATGGCTTTTTAATAAATATTTTGTAGTTGTTTTTTAATTATTTGTTTTTCAGGGAAGAAAAAAAAATACCTGTAGCCATGTATGAAACTGCCTTTTTTTGAGTTAAAAAATTAATTCAATTTGAAGCAAATACAACTGAATTAAAACTATCAGTTGACTGGTCCTCAAACAAAACGAGCACATGCTCAGTTCAGTTTCTATTTTGTGGGCGATAGAGGGTGTAAGCATCATCAGCACTTTACTGACAGCAGTCGGAATTTACGCATGTTGACATCACTGCACAGGTCATTTGTATGTAAACTAGCAGGCGGTATAACATGCAGTAAGACACACAATGATCCTTATGGCATCAACTGTAGTATGGCATCTGGAGTAAAGGTATGTGTTCTGGAGTACATATGTGTTCTCTGGTAATGATGATTGCTGGGCTATTTGTCACATTGCTAGGTTAACTAACATTTCACACAACACCTCTGTTACATAACATCTTACATAGGTGATGATATCAATAAAGGTAGGCCTGCAAAGCTTTTGAAAGCCAAATTTGGAAATTAATATGATGCCTTTAGCTTATAATTATGGTAACATGATTCAACCTTAGCTTAATTTAATTTAACAATGTACAGTACCGTTGAAAGGTTTGGACACACCTGACTGAATGTTTTTAACAGTAACAAAGACATTTTAATCTAATGGATTATGTTAAAATGTGTTTCTAAGGCACGTATAAATAGGTAAAGGTGCTAGCCTGATTTTCAAAACATATGCACATGCACTCGCATGTACACACACATGCACAAACAATTAATTGTAGATGCACCTTCAGCAAAAAGTTTTGTTTCAGAACCTTAGTCCCTCACGCTCTGCACATATGAGAATTTCTTCCAGACTGATGGAAAAGCATCAAAGGCAGCTGGAGAACATCACTAGTGTGGAGCCGAGGAGGACAGAAAAGTATGGCTGCTTTGAAAGATCTGAAACCTAAGATAAACACATTGACTATCACAGCACAATCGCATTTGTGTTACTTCATTGGTTTATGTTTCTGGGGTTTTTTTATTGTAGAAAATACTAAAAATAAGCAATGAATAGGTGTGTGCATACTTTTGACTGGAACTGTATGATAATATGAAAGTTCCTTATCTTTACCTTACAGTAAACTACCAACACAGTGATAAAAGGTCGAATCTAAGAACGCCTACACCTGCAGAAAACAAACAACAATGCAGAATTAAAATGTATCATGTGTAAATAGCAACAGGTCTATATATATATATATATATATATGAGTGTGTGTGTGTGTAATTATGTGATTTGCTCCCATACATCCCAATTTTTCACACTCTTATGTGTGAAAATGGCCCTGGTTGTTATGTTACTTTCACTTTTATTCAAATACAAATATACAAATAATATTGCTGCCTCAACTAATACATGTACAAATACTGGGTTCTAGGCACAACCCTAATTACACACCTGTGGAACATTACCTGGACTCTTTATAAAGTCTTGTTTGCAAATACTCCTCTGCCAAGTCTCTTGTGGCCCAGGTGAGTCATCAAGCTATGCATCATTTGGTTTCTTTTGTCTTCTTGACCTTGCTGTTTTATTTTTACATTGACTTTTGCTTGACTTCACAGTTCCTGTTCGCCCCTGTACTGGACTGTGTTTTGAACTTTGCCTTTTTGCCTGTCATTACTGATCCTGTTCACTCCTAATTAGAGGTGTTTATGAAGGCTGTTGGATCAGATACACCAAGGATATTTACTTGTTTTCAAATTTTCACTGGTTTTCTCTCTCTGTCTTTCTTTCTCCCTCCATCTCCAGGGTCAGGATATTGTAACCAAATTACTACACTGAAAGTGCTTCAGTAAACATCACAGTAATTACAATAGATACAGATCCTATCAGTCAGACAGGACCCTGTGTCCCCCTCTGTTCGTAGATGTGAATCCATATTTGTCTGGGAGGCAATGCTCTTCCTTTAGGATGGAAATACACTAGCAGGCACCACATGCCGGTAAATACTTTTCATAAATGACATCACGTGATAGTCATCTGAAAACCTGAAATCTAAAGGTAGATTGAAGGATTAAAGACGGTGGTATGCAGTCTTCTACTATAGCTGAAATGTCATTGTGAACTGGTCACTCACTATAACAAGGCTGATCTGTGAAACTGGCCTTAGTCTGGATGACTGGATCTCTGCCTATTGAAGCAGCATCTTTATTCGGACGGAAAATGAATCCTCAAGGAACATGGCCAAGGCTCTTTATTGTGTATGCAGTGTGTGGCCAGGTTCAAATTGGCAATCAATTATCCAATTAAGACTGACAGAAATGCACATCAGGAATTCTAACCCATCCGTCCAGGCCTGCGATTGGAACACGATTAGAGGGACTTAATTAAACCCTAGGTACAGGGTGTTTAAACATCGTTTGTGTGTCGTCAGTGGGGTTTGGAAACATAAAGCTGCTCACATCAAATCCTCTACACGTTCCCCCTCCTCGGGAAGCAGCTCGAGGTGAAACGTGCGGCTTTGCAGACACAAAGCACGTTTGACGCACGCGTTAACTTAAATGTACATGAGCTGACACACATTTGCAAATATTAACTCGTGCAGGTTTTTTTAGGTCATTCAGCTCAGTGGAGTCTTAAACAGCAAAAACAATACAGCCGTTTGAAGTGACTTTACTTGCATGAAATTTACTGTAAATGTTTAGATAGTATACAATGAATAAACATAAAGGCGAAAAAATCCTTTAATGTCATTACAGTCATGGACACTGATGTGACATTGTGTGCTTCAGAATCCATCCCAATCTGTTCCAAAAAGACTTGAATAATTCAGGATCATCATCCATTACACCACCGCACACATCCAACTCATGTATGGCATGTAGAATATAATATGTTGTGACTTTTCAAAATTCAGGATAGATTTTTTTTTTTCTTTTCCCTCACCACTGTCTTGTTGCCTCTTTTGCCCCCCTGGGCTCAGAGCTCTCATGTTTGGTGCCCTTATTGATTTCGAAGTTGAGGCTTCCCTTCCTCCCCTATGTCACCACATGCAGAGTGAGAGGCATTGCATTTTAATTTTGGGTTCGTGAATTAATCATTTCCCTGGATAGCAGGGCCCGGCTCGGCCCCTTCAGGAGAACACCTTATCACAGCAAATAGGATTCAAAGGGAGAGGAGCGGTGTAATCCACAGCTAATTGGATGAAAGGGCTCCTCTGCCTTCTCCCTCCCCCTTCCTCTCTGCCTGGGCTTCTGTTCAGTTTTCTCCACAGGGACCAGGAAGCCACTGAAGAGGTTATTACTGCGTGTCTTAGGGGAGCATTAATACCTTACCCCTTGTTCAGACATGCAAATAATCTAATTCAAGGTCTAGCTAATTAACAACCCCGTTCCAGTCTGGATAAAGAGGTACAATAATAAGCCCGGGACGGGTTTTGGGAGAAAAAAAAAACAGCCTGTACACCTGGGCTGGAAGCACCCAACAAAGACTAGGTGCCGGTGAAGCATGGAGTTTAAGCAGCGCCCAAGGCTCATTTGGACTAATATGGACAGAGTTGCTATAATTATGCAAAAGAAGGATTTTCATCAAATATCCCACCAACAAAGATCCTTTACATAACATAAATATCATCATAAGAATGCACTACATAAACAGCGTTATTTTATGAACATCTGCATTCAACCTAGTAACTTAACTACATGGGCATTCTAATAATTCTGTGCTTAATTTTCTTCCATTCTTTTTGATTCTTTGAGCAGAATGACTTTGGCACATTCACAAATGGAGAGAACATATCTTAAAGAATCTGTGCTATTTCCAGGGATTAATTTGATCTTTGCAAGGTCACTTGGCCACGACTGAGAACCACAGTGTACGTTCAGCACGGTCTTGCAGCTTGGCCCAGGAACAAACGTGGCGGAACCATAGCCCTCAGCACTCGTTTCCTAATGTCACCTGGCTAATTTCCTGGCCGTGCGTACAGTATGTATGAAATTGTGATTTACTACATCAATTTCCAACTGCCAATACCCAATGGGCAGGCCTTAAACACTCTTTGTTTCCGGTCTGAGGACTGTGCAAAGTGTTTCTTGTCCTAAACGACCCATTTGGAAATGGATTTTAGGATGTGTGTACTGAAACTATGCTTGCAGATCGTACTTGATAAACATCAATATGACCTTTGACCTTTGAGGATTTGTAAAGTGGTCACTGCCCTAACATTTAACTAAGGCATAATGTGCACAGTGCTTGAATATACCAAATAATTACTTTCTTCAGCATTTGTGATGTATTCAATTAACATCTTTTTTTTTTCTTAATGTGTAATACATGTTTGACATTTGGATCAAAAAGTAAACAAAAGCTTTTCTTGTAAGCCGTGTCTGAAGGTTGATTTTTCTGTTGCTTTCCTTCCTATTTACTTGATTACCATGTGGTTCAGATGTATTTACTTGATTACTCTGTGGTTCAGATGTATTCTCAGGCCTTGAGCAAGGCCTTCTTCCATGCAAGGCCACACATACTAATTGAGTTTTTGTTTACAGAAAGTGCACATGCAGTACATTAAACAATGAGCCATTTTTCACTCTCAGTTACTACATGACCTCATAACAACAGCAGAAATGCAACAGTCTATAACACATAAGGGATGTGATCTGATGTTCGCAGAACTCAAAGCATGTGTTTCAAAGCATGTGTTTCAGGTGTGGCTGCATGCAGGCTTGTCAAGCCTGCTTAGTGAATGCATGTGTGCAAGTGTGTGTGTATGTGTGTGTGTGTGTGTGGCAGAGGTCTAGAAAATGAGTACAGAATGCAAATTACAGAAACAGAATAGCGTTAAATTGTTCCCCCCTCATCCATGAGCCTGTTAAAAGAGTTAACTGCACATTTGGCTCCAACATGGGAGGTATTAAAATGTACATTTAAGAAGTGCTTCCAGCTATGTGCTGCTGCAAACCTTGAATGCTTTCAATATGAATACCAGTAACAAAGCAAACAGCTTCAGAAGTGGGGATGGGAGTGTATTGGATGCTGAATTCTTACCCTCACCGTTTCTCCTCATCAATCTCCCATTTCACCCATTCGGCTTTGCATTTTACTTCAACAAAACTCATTACATACCAAGGAGGAAGAGTGTACATGCACAAAGTCCCTAATGATGGTCCAACATAAAATATGGTATACGAAGTCTTAGGGTTCAATCACTCTTTTTAATAGCCTCATAGCAGCCCGAAAATAAAGTATTCATGAAGATTGAGGAAGATGATCCGATGAACTTCAATTTAATTGGCGCAAATTAAAACAATCCATCTTTCTGCAGCTGTCCATCTTTCTGCCTGCTCCACTTCACCGCTCCTCCTGCACCTTGATTACAATTATTTTTTAATGGCAAAACTTGTCAGCCATTTTTCGCCTGTCGCTGATTTACACCAGCCCAGCAGAATACAGATATAACTGATATAATTCATGTTTCAGGACTCATTTCTGACTGCACTGTCTTCTCAGCACTTCAGAGTTGATTCCATCGGACTTCGCCACGAAAAGCATCCTGACTGCATCCTGCCCCCTTTTCCCTTCCATTTTCTAAATGGAGATTTGGTGATACATGCTGGCGATCTGATCCCTGCAAAATGATGCCTTGGCAACAGATGAGCAAATAAAAGTGCAGATGTAGACACTATTTTCTGCAGTGTCCAATAATGGCTGTGGGCAATTAGAGAGAGAGATGACATTTTGACTTTTAACTCAGGACAAAGCAATCTCTCTCTTATCCCACTTACGGCTCTTTCAGTCTCCCCTGACAGCTGTGAAGTGCTGAGATAGGAACTACAGTGCTCTGCACTCTTTATTTTATCATAAAGTGGCTTGCTGCCCAATGCACCCTCTACTATATGCAGCAGTGTCACTTCTGCCGGAGTAAGATGTCCGTTTCCAGCGATGCGAGATATGGAGATTGGAAAGAAATGCTTCTTTGGAAGCTGAAACACATCTGCGGATGTTAAGACTCAGATTTGTCACTGGAAAAGGCAAGAAAACAGGATAAAAGGGAAGTGATAGTGAGCAATCATGAGATAAGAAGATCTGAAGCCAAATAATAGCATAAACAAACATTAGGCACCAGCAGCATGAATGAGGCAGATATCAAGTGATCAGGCACCTCCCGGCACACTCCATAACTCATATTTGTTTTGAACGGGATGGCGTTATTGGGCTGTGGAGTGATAACCCATCCTTGCAGCTCTCGCCGCGCCTTTGCGTCAGATATTGATGCTTGTTTTACGATTAGCTCCAGAGCACGGGCCATGTTAAAGCACCAACAGTAGGCCCATACTGCCGCAGCTCAGCAAACAACGATAAAAGGCATCAGGCCAGGCGGGACTGCGGAATCCGAGCTGATGCGCATCGCTCAATGAGCCATGCATGGCCAATTATCACCGCCTGCCGAGGAGGGAGCGGCGGACAAACTGGGGAGCGTGTGCCGAGCACATATCCCACTCTTCAATTGAGATAAATATATTTTTTTTATTTCTCTGTGTGATCCCATTATAATCTACAGAGACAAAGTAGGAGAAGCTTCAATTACCTTTAAGGGAAGACATTATGCAGTAAAGGCCCGAGCAGTTTGAAAGGGCAACACGTTTTATGAGTTTCCTAAGTTTACTAATTTCCACATTAAAAAAAAAAAAAGCTATATGGAATTTGTCTACATGAGAACTATAACAAAGAAAATCGCTGGAACGCCTGGAGTGTCCAGCCGAACAGATGCAGGGCAGATCGTTGACTTTGTCCAAGAGTGGTGGGATTAAGGAATAAGATCAGTGAGAGTCTCCTTGGTCCTGGCCTGTGAGTGATTATGACCCCCGTGCATCGACCCCCCACCCACACCATGCTCTCCCCATGATCTGTTTTTAAAGGCTGTATGAGGGGGAGGTGGGGGAGCCACTGGGAACTGGCCATGCCATTTTCCTCTTCTGGCCCAAATAAAGCAGGACATTGGACATCCATCAGTACTCAGCACAGTGTGGTGACCTGCCATAAATTCCCCCCGTAGGAAAAGGTGATGGGGGCCCAAGCCAATCTTCATGAAAAAAATAAAATAAAATAAAATTTAAAATGAAATGATATCAAGTAAAAAAATGTTAATCATTTACAATACCTGCTCACTCTTTACTTTGTACACCACACACCGGAAACGGTACACAAGTCCGTCTCTGTTCTCCTCTCCCTCTGCCTTTCCTGTCTTCCCCAAAGTGTCTTGGTGTCTCGCATCTCTGTCTTTTTCTCTTGCAACCCCCACACTATTCCTCTATTTTTCTCTCCTCCCATACATCTCTCTCTTTCTCTCTCTCTCTCTCTGTCTTTCTCTCCATGGGTAAGCAGGTAATCATGAGCTGTCACAGAAAGGTGACCCATTAATGTGATGGATACGGTGTGAAAAACAAATGGTGTGAAACGTGTGGATTGCTGTCCTTACTGCACCTTGGCCTTTTTGTTCTGTCATATCAATATCCGCACAGGGCCTCATTACACCGCCGCACTACACAATGAGCGTGGTGCCAGGGTCAGGCCCGCCACGCCACGCTCCCGCTCGCACCGCCTGCCTCCTCCCCACTCCTCCCATGCTTCCTCCACCTCCCCTCAGGAGCGCCAGGTAAACAAGCCGCTGCTAGCCAGACCCCCCCCCCCCCCCCCACACACACACACATGGAAGCGCAGCGTTTTGTTTCGCACTGGCCATTGTGCGGTGAGAAAGCGCGGTGGCCACTGTCGGGCCGTCTGGAGACGCCGCCAGCCGTGTTGCAGATAAACAGACACAGAAGCTTCCTTTTGTTAGCCACCTCGGCTCCTTTGTTTCCGGTTTTGTTGTTTGACTGAATTCCATTAAGCAGGAACAGAGGAGGTTGGAGAAGGAGATATGCTGTTGGCGCAGTGTTTATGTGAGTGAGGCAGAGGGTGCTGAAGAAAAGAGCTGGAGAGCTAAGATGGCTGTTGCCATGATTAGCATACTATGATCTAGAACAGACTGCGGGATTGTATTGATCCAGCTTTAAAGTCAGCTGCACTTTAACATCCAATAATTCATGTGTCTACAATATTGCTATGTCAGAAATATATGATAACCACTACATAACAGAATGTTACATAATCCCATAACCACAGAACAACACTCAGGCTTGCCAAAGAGAGATTACTTTAAACACAGGAAAGAAGCAAAGATATAAACAGTTACTTCCTTATTTGTATTTACAGTACAGACCACCAGTGGATGTTGGTAAATATTAGAAGACTTTAGCAACAGTAGCATTAGCATAACTGCTCACTCAGTTTGGCATGTTTGGCAGTATTGCAGAGGCATGTATTGGTGAACACATTAACTAAGTTTCTCAGGAGCACTGGAGCTCTTCTACTCCAGGGATATTCTCAACATCAATTAAAAAGAGCCACATAAGAACAGCCATTACCTGGGGCTCACTACAGAACAGGAGCTTGTTTCTTAAGATCTTGAGTCCAGCTCAAGGTCAAGGGGAAACTTGAGAGAGAGAGAGAGAGAGAGAGAGAGAGAGAGGGAGAGGGAGAGAGATAGAGAGAGACACAGACAGAGAGAGAAAGACAGAGAGACAGAGAGAGAGAGAAGCAATTGTAGTCTAACTGCTGAGCTTTTGCAGGCAATTCCATTTCCACGGTTGTGGACGGCCCAGCGTTTATTGAAGGCCAGGGCTAATTTCACAGCCAAGACCTGTGAGCCTCAAAGTAACTGCTAATCACCAATTAAGGAATATTATGGATTAGAGAGTATTGATTTTGAGGGCTGGATCTAGGTGTCAGAGCTGTAGGGATGATAGGGAGGTGTGAAGGATATACTAGAGAATGACAGAGCTCAGTAGAAAGGTCTTATAATCACAGATGAGCTATAAGACAAGCATAGAGCCAAGCACCATTACGTATCACCACAGCATATAATGTCCAGTATGTGAGGGCAATATGAGGTTGAAAGCAGAGGATTCATCAAATAAGCATTTAACAAAAACAGTCTCACTCAGATACACACACACACACACACACACACACACACACTGGTATAGTGGGCCTCCCCAGAGGTCTGTAAAGGTGGCCTAGTGGACACTTGATCTGAAAGGATAGAGACTCTATTAAGGGCGGTGCTTACAGGCCACAGACTAATCTAGCGTGACAGTCCAGAGGTGTCCTGTTATTCCTCCAGCACATGATGAATGGACAGGCTGGCTCCTGCATGCTGGCAGGGCAGGCCACACCTGAAACACGGTGAAAGGGATTGTAAGGGGCAGACGGATGGAGCACACCACTTAAGAGTGAGCTAAGAGTGAGTTAAGAGTGAGCTAAGAGTGAGCACATTCCCACACAACAGGGCAATTTTTCAAACATGTTCATTTTCAGGCATGTTTCAAACATTTAAATTTAAGACCATGTTGCCCAAGACCAAGTTCACACACAAGACATGACAACATACAGTTTTGATCAAATGCTCATCATAATTATAACCATCACTAGCATAAAAGTTATCTTGTGATCATTTGTGATCTACTGTATACCAAACGCTGATTGCAGGTGTAAGTGAGAGACTTATGGACCAGAAGGTGCTGACAGATGGAGCTAAAGCATCTTGGTGACTCCTTCCCTCTCAGTAGACCCTCTAATGGAAAGGAGGAAGATGGTGGCACCTTTACCTGTCTTAACAAACAGGTGTGTGTGTGTGTGTGTGTGTGTACACGCGCACATGGGTGTAGGTCTCTCATGCCCTTTCTCAACAGTGACCACGTCCTTCCAGTAATGTCCCTGCATATGAGTGTGTGCGCGCATGTGTGTGTGTCCGTGTGTGCGTGTGTGTGTGTAATAGTGTGAAGGACATCACGGCCAGTGGGGCTATCACAGACACAATCTCAGCCTCACACACACACACACACACACACACACACACTCACTCTAATAACTTTGAGAGCGGTCAGCACCCTGCGCTTTAATAACACTCGCTGTCAGCTCACTGAGCGCACCGCAAAATTGTCTCGTTGGAATTCTTTATGGTGTAGGGGCCATGCAACCCGGCTGATGGGAATGGAATACAGCCACGCTCAACCTATTCGCATCGGCGAGATGGCTTTCCAAGAGCATGCTTTTATCTCTGGGGGGGTCAAAAAACAGAGGTAAAAAAAAGACATTTACTCGCTCCGCCATGCAGCAATAAGCCTTTAAAATCAGGGCTTGTCCGTCGTCTGGAGCCAGCAGAGGATGAGGTTATTCTAGAAAAGCCTTCTCGCTGGAGTGGAGTGCAACTTCGTCAGTGCAGGAGCGGCGTGGCTGACAGGGACCCTCACACACGACGTGCATGTAATATTGGACGAGGGTCAGGGTAGGAACGCACCGCAAGAAAAGATCTCGGAACAAAACAGCGGGCAGATAGGGCTTATAGAAAGTAGTAATAAATGCAAAAACAAAGAAAAGAACGTTTTCACTGAGCAGAATAGAGAACATGCCAGGAAAAAGTCACAGTTTTGTACGTATCAGTATTTGTTTTGCTTTATGAGATCTATAAGAAAAAATCAAAGTATGATTTTCCTGATAAAAAAGGTCCATAATACCATTATGTTTATATATTACATCTCTTGGACAATCTTGGAAATCAAACAAGACACCACTGCAATATGACAGTAGTCTTAACCAGCAGAGCAATCATTCTGCTTCTTCAGTTCTCCTGCACATGTCTGTTTTAAAGAGGATCAGAGAGACTGTGTCTTTTAACACACATGCAGCATAAAGAAAGATCACAGCTTTAAGCCTGTAGCATCAAGACTAAAAAGCGTATGTGTGTGTGTGGGGGGGGGGGGGGGTTAACTGGTGGGCTGGTGGTGCTGCATGACGCATGTTTGTGGGCATGTGTGTGTGTGTGTGTGTGTGTGTGTGTGTAATGATGGGTTTGGGGCTCT
>JAOXYF010000016.1:6701121-6712995 GCA_028565775.1 Sternarchorhynchus goeldii
TATATAATGTCATACATGCTAAATATATGTGTTTTTTTATTCAGGAAAAAAATATTCATAATTTCTACCAAGAACATTTCAAATATTTATTTGAAATATTTGCCAGTAGATGTCACTGTTCTAACAAAGCTGACTATAACCTTTTTCCTATGAGACACAAGCACTCCCCTGGGCTTTTTGGTACATTACAAAACCTTTTACATTTAAAGGTCAAATCTAACTTATAATTATGAATTGACAGCATTCGGTGAAAGTAATTCTTTAAATTTTTGCTAGATATTTTAGGTAAGCAGGCACTATGCAGATCTCCGTAGTTACATCACAGAGGCCACTGAGTAGCGTTTCATTTTGTCATGACAATCACTAAACTGAACACCTGACAGCCAGCCTGGCTATCATAGCATATTCTCACCAATGACAGTGAAGTGAGAGAGAAGTGATAGAGGGAGTGATAGAGAGAGAAAGAGAGCAAGGCAGAAGAGGTTGTCAAAGGAATAATACTGCTTGCCTGGTATCTTCCAAAGTGACTGGGTGACAAACATGTCTGTCAAAGCTGTGCCAATATAGTTTAGGGCCTCTCGTGATGGGGCACACACCCAATGACAGAAGCAGGTCATTTCGAGCGGCTGGTCACATAAATCCACAGTCTGGCCCCTGTCCTCATGCTGAGCCTGCAGAACACACGCGCACACACACACACACACACACACACACACGCACACACACACAGTAAGAATCCAGTTCTGAACTTGGCCCTGTAAGCAATGCAACATTCAGAAATTGTCACGAGTGCTTGGAGGAAAAAGAAAATGTAAGTGTAATATATTCAGATTCACTAAACTCCATGTCCAGGTAAAATAATACCAATTGTTGCCCATTTTACCCACATCCACAGAATAAGGATAAGAGACTTGAGCTATGCAGCCCAGAATAGAACATGAACAAAAAGAACTACAAGAACAACAAAAGGAATAAATAAATAAGCCACAAGCACAGACTCCAGAGGCTCCAGAGGCTCCAGCCCTACTGTCACAATCTCTTTTTTCTACTGAAATGCTAATAGCCTTCCCTCCCTCTTGTCCCTTTCTTACAGTAACATACATTGACAGTCTTTATATTTCTCCTTCAGAAAGGGGTGAAATGCATGGCACCTCAGTTTAGGGAAGAGCTGTATTAATGGTTCAGTATGTATAGCCTCAAATAGGATCAAATACGGGCTTAAAAGAAGCCTGGACCAGGGACTGGCATGGAATGAATGCTAAAGCAGCATGCATCTTCAAGGTTATCTGAGGGGAGAAAGGCCGTTTATCGCTAACTGTCTTCACTCTATTCCTCTGAATGCTAGTACTAAGTCGTTGGTGAGTTTGGAGGGAGATGGTGAAGGTGACTTTTATGAGGTGATGCCAAAACACTGTCTGCTTGTGCTCAACCACGCGGGCCCCAGCTTGGGGCAGGGATGGAGCTCCAATGGGTCCCGGCTGCCGGGGAAAGGCTTAGGTGGTGCATGGATCGTGTAGTAACAGCGAAGCTTTTCCCCCCCAGATCGCTGGAGCACCAATCGGTTTCCTCAGCCTGGGCTGCAATATTAAAATGAGGTCATCATGGTTGCAGCACGGAGTACTTTCCCTCTACCATAGATCACCACGGGCCGCTCTGCACTCCTCATTATACCATATTTGGTCAATAAGCCATTAACATGCTGCAGAGGATGTTAATAAGCAACCCTAGCACGAAGAGGAGGGAAATGTGCTTGTGTGGTTCAGTTTTTTGTGGGTGTGTGCGTACAGGTTTGGGTTGGGGGTAGAGGAGCTAGACGCATTTTTTAACTGCTCAAAGAGAAATGTGAGCTCTAGTTCTAGGCGAATCTTTCAGGGGTCTGCAAGACATTCTGCATTACGCGCAAAAATCCGAATTATTTTTAATCCAGAAGAATGAAGACTCTTGTGCGAGGAACAAAATGAGTAAATAAACAAATAAATAACCAAGACAATGAAGAGTGAGTTGATAGTTCTATTTCTCTGAGCATGAAGCACACGTTCATGACCATGTCCTGTGTCAATAGCTCTATTGTCAAACATTCCATATAAACTGAGCACCATTTACTACCAAGGGCATCTCAGTCAGAGGCGTTTGAGCTGTGTTTTGGAGTTGTGGATTAAGGCATTACCAAACAGCACCCCAGGCACACTGAACCTGCTCACATAACCCAAGGCTCTCCTTATTCAACTGCCCTAGCTCACTTTAAATGTTCGAGCAACACAAATGTTTATTAAAAAGCGCCTTTTATTGATGATGAAAAAGATGTGGTTCCATGCACTAGGGTGAAGTGAGTTATATAGCACCAACTAATATTTATGTTAGGCCTGCAGCGATTTACATACCCACTGAGCTACGCCAGAGACAAAAAGACAAGGAGCAGCAGTGGTACGTAAAAGTAAATTATACATGGTAAAACCTTAAACCAGTACTTTCTAACAGGACCAAATGACACGAATGTTTACACAGCTGATCTCTATATAAATTGTGGTGAAGCATATGTAAACAGGACAACAACAGACTGCAATATACCAGACGTAAGTAAACAGATACGCTGTACAGCCATTGGACATACAATAAGCATTAAGCAGGCTTGGCTGCATAATTGAGGAAAGCACAGACTAATGATCGTGGTACTCGATTCCTGCAGCATGCTGTCTTCATTGGAATCTTGCTGTCATGGTTTTGCTTGGTGTTCAGTTGCGCTAAATACTGCTGATTGCTTCCAACAATGTAGTCAGAGGGCTTTTGTAAATGCACGAGTCAAGTAGCAACATTGCGAAGCAGCTGGATCAACCCTTAGGGCAGCCATAACCGGAACGGGAGAGACGGAGTCATCGTCACGACCCGTGTTCCTCCCTACCGTAACGCAGTTACAAAGTCACACCACACCATTTACCATCAGCAAGCCGAGGTGGATTAACAGAAAAATCAACCCAAACCAGGTTTTTGCCCGCACCTAGTTCGAGAACTAGCTCCCAGAATACTGAACAACAACAAAAAAAGCACATTATGAGCACTGCCATGTTATTTTATTATATTTTCCACTCTGATTTAATTTGTTTTCCCTGGCTTTTTTTCTTGAGTGCCTTCTTCCTGCCTGTGAAAATGGGGTTTATATTGATGAGCTGGGCCCCAATATTGATTTTCCATCATTCCTGGTGTGGACATTTTCTGGTCTATTATACTACACTTGCAGCATATTCCCTCTGCAGCTGTAAACTGGATATATGGACAACCTGACCTTGGCAATATGGAGATAATGAAATATCCTTAATGATCCTTTCGGAAAGATTTTACAGGCACCACTATAGACTGCCAACGCATGTACAATAATAGTTAGTGGTGGCAAGCAGTAGGACGTTTTTGTTTTTGGAAGCTTTTACTAAAATCTATAAGTTCCTATAGGTCTTATGGTGTGTTTGTCTTTTTAAATAAATCGGTCTACAAAATAAGAACCAAAAAGACATCAGTTTATTTGCTTATGGGTAGTTTATTTGGTTCTTTAATGTTTATTTACATTAAAGAAACCCAGAGAAAAAAGAGAGTTTACAGTCATTGTTTACAAACATGCAAGAAATATGCTGGCATGGACATGGTGTGCAGAATATGCCAAATGGTCACTTTATACACTTATATATGGCAAACGTGTGGCATGGGCCTAATGATGGGGAATTTTGACAAGACATCTTGAGCAATGATGGAGAGTATCACCATCAGGGTCCCACGGATGAGAAGCACCATGAACGCATCTCTGGCTCAATGTGTGAGCAGAAAACCTCGGCATAGGGTGTGTAGATCATTATGTGTCTGGCTCTCTGACAGGCCCCTTCACTGCTCCATGCCTATGGAAGATAATCATCAGCAGAGCTGGGGTAACAATGAACTCATTCCTGCACTCCAGTATTTCCAGGAGAGCACTTCAAACACTCCGCTCCTCCCCACACAAAAGGAGCCGTCTGCTTTGATGTCACTGTCAAAGACCAAGTTTTGTTTCCGTTGCCTTCCGAAACCCCACCACCACCACCACCACACTTCTTCATGAGAAAAAGAAATGAGGGAAGCCGCTGACGTTTCACATCTGAATTGCTAGAAACAGATTTTCACTTGAAAAGTGCACCTGTGCTGCACCAATCCACTATAACTCCACCGACAGCCAATCAAACAAATACTTCACTTTTAACATAGGCACCGAGGGGGAACATGTGTGTCTGCACCATGGCAAACAATGCAACTTTCAGCCAGTGAACTTCTTCTAGCCAATTAAACTTACTGCTAATTATTCTGTGTTTAAGGGCACATTTGTTTAGTAGATTATTGTCTTTTCTTTTGAAGCTAATGAGGGGGTACGTAAGTTATTAGTGGCAGCTGACTGAAGAGTCAAAAAGCATGCAGGCCTCTGAGCTCAGCGGGGTCAGGGCTGTTATTCAGCTAACAACGGAGAGTGTGTCGCTCCCTCAGTCGAGAAGCCCAGCAAACAGACATGGCGGCCACCTAATGACTGTAATCACAACAGATAAGCACGTCAGCCATGGGGAGAAGAGAGAGGATGACAAGAACTAAAGAAAGTGCAGACTGAGGCTGAAGGAGAGAATAAGATCGAGAGAAGAGAATAGATTAATTGATTCTTTCAGGCAGGCTTTCAGATGAAAGTAGAGGTTTTGAGAAAGGTTTGTCTTTCAGGGTATTTTGACTGTGTGCGCCTCCTGTTCTTGAGTAAATATCACCTTGCGTACAATGGAGGCTCTCAGGTTTAGTATCCAGCAACACGCAAGCTGCACATGATCACCTGATTAATGGGGTTAAGTTACAGTTAAACTGAGCTTCTTAGAGATAACAAGGGTTCACTGCTGTGCTAAGATGTTTATTTCCTAGGGTCAGTTTCCTGGAATATCAGTTATCAGTTGGGCAGACTTTGGTAGTTTGGCTTTTATGAGGTTAGTTCGTAGTATGATTTAAGGCTGCATAATAGGTTGCATGTGGTTTAATGTGCTAAGATGAGCAGTGAGAATGTAAATAAATGGAGGGTGGAATCATATCCCTTTAGAGTGAATTCTGAGTAAGAGCACATAGTGTATATTGTTATCGAATGTGAGTTGAGGTCAAGCTTAACTGCGATTAGCAGTGTGCTGCTATGTTCAGAGGGGGTTTTCAAACCTGTGTGTCACAACAATGGAAGAGATGGGAGGGTTAAAATCCCTGCCTTTTCGCTAAAGTGCCATCTCCACTCATGTCTGTCACAAACCCAGCTGTAAACACTTTTGCACTGCTTCGTTCATCACCAGTAAATACTGAGACACACATAGAAAGGGAGAGAGAGAGAGAGAGAGAGAGAGAGAGAGAGAGAAGTGGAAGAGAACCGTGGACACAGTGGCAAGTCATGAGCATCATCATCTGGCTCTCGATTGGGTGCCTTGCCACTGGCTGCCATCTTGGATTCTCAGCCCATGAACTGTAGACCTCAGATAACTCTGTACAGCTGTCGCAGTGGTGAGGTATTCAACTAAAGCATGCCGTGGTTTTGTGATCGACTATGTTTGTGTGTGTGTCTGTGTGTGTGTGTGTGTGTGTGTGGTGTGTTAACACACCTTATTTATACTGTATCCTCAGAATAATAGAGCAGACACGCTCTGTTATTCAGACCATAATATATTCCAGGTGGATTCTGATGTTTAAGTGAACAGAGTGAAGATGTACAATTGGTCAGAGGGAGAATGAGAGAGAGAGAGAGAGAGAGAGAGAGAGAGAGAGAGAGAGAGAGAGAGAGAGAGAGAGAAAAAAACCAGATCCAAAGAAGGGTTGGTATATGAAGATGTGAGTCAGTATGAAAAAGAGACAGGGTACAAGGGAGGGGCAGGGAGAGGCAGCAGTGGAAAATAAGTGAAATGTAAATCAAAGCAGACGATAGTTTGATAAAGTAATTGCAGCTCCAGGAACAAGCTGCAGATCCCTGTGTCAGTCCTTACCGATGCCGCCAAGCTCTGTGACCACGGCAACATCAGATTTACAAATTGAAAATCATTAATAATTCTAACCAGGACGTGATAAATCTGAAATCACTCTCGATGAACCTGGACACACTTCCATAAATCAAAAAGATTACTTGGGAATTTTTAAAAATCTGACGTCAAAGTGTCAGACTTACTAATGGTTTTTGTAGATCCTCACAGTGATCTGCCATTAATCTGTGATACATTTGAAATATGTCAGCAGGGCAATATGTGCTTTAATACCAGCAGTGGACTGCTTTGCACTCAAAATACAGGGTGAGAGAGTGAGAGTCGGAGCAGGAGAGATGGAAGATGGAGAGTATTGCTAGCGTGTCACACACACTAATGAGAGAGGTTTGTGGGCACAGTAAAGATCTCTCATGTTATACGAATCTTTTTGGATTATTTCTTCAGCCCCCCAAGGTTTAGGTAAGTTGAGTTTAAGGATCAAATTAAGTTTTATTTTAGTATGACTACTTTGCCAAGGTTTATGTTCTGATTCAGTGATTGTAGGCTTGGCCTAAAAGTTAGTAGGGACAAATGGGACGGGGCTAAACTAGAGGTCATGTGACTCATTTTATAAATAAGCAACCTCATGGCTTCAAAGACCAACCTAGCTATCCAAAGATCAGACTAACATATGAGCAAGCTATAAATGTATGTATGAAAACTGTCATGGTCTATCACAGTACGCAAACCTACTGCCAAGCAAGATTTACAAGGTTGTAGACTATGCTGAACAGAAAGATTTACATACTTGTAGATTAAACTAAACTGAAAGATTTACATACTTGCAAAGACCTTAAGAGGTGCCAGTTATTTCAGGAAAAAAAAAAACATTAGGTAGCCATCAGTGCAGGCTGAAACAAAATGGATTCTTGGTTCACATTTAGTTCACATATCTAGTCATTACTCTTTAAATGAACTTGAAAATGGAAGCATCAAAAAGCGCTGTCTAAAACATCATCTTGGTGAAGTCAGTTTTGTTGCTCAAAGCGATTGAACATTAGCTAACATTAGATAACATCTACATCATCATATACACTTAAACAGGACATATTAAATTGCATTAGTAAAGATTCAAGAAACACCATCTCTGTTGTTTAAACATTTGAACACAACAAAACTGCAGTGATTATTTTCACTAGGAACCCACTGTAGCCCACAGGCACGCACCTGGCCTTGATTCCAGTTATTTCTCATTTGCTTCACTTCACCCTCCCTAATTTTGTATTTGCATCATGAATATGTAACACAAGTGGGTACTTGTTAAAGGAATTGTAGGAACGTGGTATATTTTGTTGTTTTTTTGTTGTTTTTTTTTTAATTAAAACACTCACCCCCTTGACCACTGGCAAACATGGACGCAGGTCAGTGTGTTACCATAGCTTTTGTGAAGTTAGTTACCATAACATCATTAAATGTTAGCTAACTAGCATTAGCTAACTAGCATCTCCTTATCAACAACTAACAAAAATAGAGGAAAATAGTGTCCTGCCTGGTGTGGTAGATCCCAGCCTCTAATGATTTATTCAGAGCTTCTTCCTGTGCTGTCATGATTAGTTCCTCCATGTTGTCTTTCAGTCCAAAATTTTTTTTACAGATTCTCGTAAGATTTTTCTATATCATCCACTTTCCATAATGGGAGGAATTTAACCCATGATGCTTCTCAACATTCCCATCCTTCACTAAGCACCTCATCATTTGACCAGCTTAATATACCAGTAGAGTATCTGATGACTGGAGAGTATGGTTGTTGGTAGACTTCTCAGTTTTTGCCGCACTCTTTATAAGTATTTGGCTGTAATTGATTTCCTTGTGTTTTCTTCATGATTCCCATTTGCCTGTGGAATTCCAAGGTATTTTTTATCTGCCCTCAGCATTTGTTGTTACCTTCTTGTAGTATCATCAAGTTCTTGCTACCTGCCCTCTCTTTGTTACCATATGACTACACTTATCCAGTCCAAATGACATTCTGATGTTGTCGCTGTATATCTTGGCGACATGGATTAGTGATTTGACATCTCATTTATTTCTGGTATACCGTTTGATGTAGAAGATGGCTGTTGGTTGCTCCATTCTGTAGTTGGTATCTGTAGCCAGTGTTGGGGATGATTTTACTGAGGGGGTTTAGGTCTATGTTCTCCTTTGGTCAATAGAAAAGTGGCAGGCAGACCATATTCCAGTATTAGACACACATGAGATGCAAACAGCAGTTGAAAGGTTTCCATTGTCATCTGGCCAAAGGATCTCCTGATTGCCCCATCAATCTCGTAGCAGCAGCTATTTTGTTCACAGTGTCTGGGAGCATTTTCAGGTCAGACGATACCATAACACCTAGGTCTTTCTCCTTTATCATGCTTCGGAGTAGGTAAACTCCAATGTGATAGACCCAGAGGGGGGAATCAGCACCAACTGGGAGAACGACACATTTGTTATGGTTTATAGGTAGTTGCCACTGACTGGATCATGCATGTTAAACATCAAGGGTGCCCTGCAATTTGTTTGCTTCCTCTACGTTCGAAATGGTGGACCAGACCATGAGGTTCTCAAGGTAAAGGAGACATTCCATGTTCAAATCACCCATTTTCAGTATAAGATGGTTATGGGGGACCTTTTCAAATGCTGAATTTAATATATAGGACACCCAAGCGTTGTCCAGCATCAACTGTGTTGGCCCATTGTTCTCTGGTGATAAGCAAGTTGGAGCTACATGATTGACTATGCTGAAAGCCATGTTGAGTGGATGAAAGTATTCCAGCCTGATCGAGATGCATTTGTAAAGCCTGCTTTGATATTCTCTCCAAAACTTTGCAGATGGTAGACATCAGAAAGATAGATGGAAGTCTTCCAGCATCTAATGATAGTCTGACCGAGGGTGCAGTGTATTTGGCCAAGTGTTTCAGAAGTATTGGATGGAGTTCATCTGAGCCTGGTGCAGTATTTGGGTCCAGTTCTTGAAGTGCCTTGCATACAATATCAGAAGTTATCTCCCAAAGACTCCAGAGGGGAATAAAACTCCTCGTCCATCAACTCCGGTTCTTGTGTGTAGATTGAGGAGTAGTTAGTGGCAAGGATATCAGCTTTAGTCTCATCCTCATGAACCAGTAAATGGTCACAATTGAGCAAAGGAGGAATGCCAGTTCTAGTACAATATGGAGGACTCCGCGAGGTGGTTTTCATAAATAATCCTTTTCTCTCGCTTGAGACATACTGCACTTATATTGGGAATACTCAGATGAAGAGAGTGTCCTTTTAAAATGATCCCAAGAGTTCTTGCTCCGTTTCAGACGCTTTTGCAGTTTAGCGTCCAACCACAGAGGCCCTTTTGTGAAAGTTTATCTATGGGAAATTGGTACACATTTTCAGTCGCCAGAACTTCCAAGATGGGTGTGCAGGGATATACAGCTGGTCCCTACAAATGACAATATACAATGCTCACTTTGCTTACCAATGGGTGGCAGGTAGGTCAAACTGGAAAAATCAGAGTCCATGAGGGTTAGAATTATTTCAGGATGTTTGATACTTGCCCAGGGCAAACATGAGTGTGATGATCAACATGTTGGACTAAAGTGTACCTCTGTATTGTTTGCAATAAATGGACATAATGATCTGCCACAGTAACATCCAGTCAATGTTAGGCCAATTGAAATCACCCATTATCAAACAGGCATTTCAACTAGAGATACTCTTAGAGACTCTCTCCATTAGAACATAACACCACTCCCCTGTCTGCCCAAAGTTCGGTTTGCACAGTAAACCATGTATCTTGGAAAGGCGATTTCTGGGTCCAGTATATCTGAAGATAGTCAAGTCCCAGTGAAGACAGCCAGGATGATGTTCCTCAATTAAAAGGTGGATATCATCAAGGGTTTTTTTTCACACTTCTCACATTTCCTGTGACATCTAATGTGTTGGTTGAAGGAAAATAAGTTTCCAGCAGACTCTGGGAATCTTCTGCACCACAGGAAAATCCACAATATGTAGATCTGTATGTCCCTTCTCCCTCCGAATGCGGAGTTCCTCAACTGCTGGTTTCATCCTGATTCTGTCCTCTGGTGATAAGTCCCTCAGTACATAAAACTATTTGTCTCAGCACACATATGCACTGCTCCTTGTTCTCTAAAATCACCTTGAGAGGTCACATTTTTGTGGAGTCTTCAGGTTTTCTACCAAGTCAAAAAGCAGAAACTACCCATATCCCGTCCTGCCCTTCGTCAAACATCAAAGAGGCCATACTTTGTAGAAACTGCTCATAATGTCGAAGTCTCTCCTTTTTCCAATACCATTATCACCACTCCCCCGCTCGGTCTGCCAGAATGACGTTGAAAACACAAACCAAGCCGATTGTGTTTTCATTTCCTCTGGTTTACAGCTCTGTCAGCCAATCAGAATCCACAGATTTCCACCTCAATCAGCCAATCAAGTTGCACAGCTTTCCACCTTAGTCAACCAGTGAGAATGGGATTATATCATGCTAAGTAACAGGTAACTTTTTTGAAATATGGAGGCTTAGTAGCTCATTAGAGTAGCAGAAAGTGGATTAGAGTGGAAATGGCGACTTGGTATTCACACTTGATCGGTGTTGTAGAATTCTCGACCTCATCTGCTGCTGACACAAGCGTTGCTACTGCCTTGATGCCTTGACCATTGCGGTCAAGATGATTCACGGTCAAGTCATCCTCGTTTTTTAATTGGAATGTTTGTTTTCAGTTCAGAGTTTCATCTCTTTACATTTTTATTTGAATTTTAATATTATTCATTCATTTAATGTCTCTTTAAAAGTTCTCACTGTATTCTTTACATAACTACATTTAATTTTTGTGACGGCGGATAGGAGGGAGCAGGAACAGACGCTACTGGGAACAAACTGGAATGTTTATTACGACAGGGTTGCCAGTGACGCAAAAAAGCAGTCAACGTGCAAAAGGCAAAAGACACAACATGGCAGACGATTCCGGGTTTGCCGGTGAGGCTGTATGTTGGCGTATAGCACACGAATAGCAGCGTATATTAACAGAGGCTGAGTGAGCAGTCCGGCCAGCCAGGCCAATACAGCAGCCGATCTCCGGGGTTACCGGCAAGGCTGTATGGTTGCGGCTTGTATATACGAACCGGCAGCACCGTATCCAAAACAGAGGCTGTGTAAACAGTCCAAAGGTGCAGCTGGCGCACACGAGCTGGAGGCAGCGTGTGTGGACATAGGCTGAAGACGCGGTCCGACAAGTGCAGTCAAATGTACAGCACTGGTCGTGCTGTGCGGTGTCTTTACATAGTCCTTCTGGTGATGAGTGCCAGGTGCGCTCAATTCCCTGGCGATTGGTGGGCGTGGCCTGCGGTCTGGCTGCCCGGCGAAACGTGGCAATTTTCTTAGAATTTTGGCAAAGACCTTACTGAGTTGATAGATCTCAGGATGTAATAAGCTTTATTGCCTCTATGTATTATAGCTGATATAAAGCACTTTGTAAACTATTTAAGAAAGTACTATACAAATAAAGTTTATTATTATTATATCTAAAGATTATTATTATATTGAATCATACCTTAGATATAATATAAATAATCTAGAGTATGTTTAAAGAAATTGGCTACAAAACACATATTTAGGTTATACAATGACAGTGATGAATCCTTGTTTCATTAAAAAAATAAATATTCTGTATAATAGTAAGTGTTGCTTAGACAACCCATTTTTATACATAGTCTAATGCAGATAACATCACTGGTTTGGTTATAATTTGTGAATTTAAGAATCCTGCACAGTTCTTTTTTCTGTATTTTCTTCATCATTTTGATATCAAGGAAGATGTGAAGCAAATGTTAATATCCATTATTGAACAGTGCTGCC
>JAOXYF010000016.1:6733216-6750752 GCA_028565775.1 Sternarchorhynchus goeldii
TCTGGGGAGGGGAGGGGGCGTGTCAGACGTCAGGGTGGACCAGGCGCGGAGGAATGAGCAGTGTGATGGCTTCAAGATGTCACGTTCGGGTCCGTCGAGCTGACGCTCCCCAGCCTCTCGCTGCAGGATCCGCTGGGCACGCAGACTAATTAAGCGATTATCAGACAGGGCTTGTGCGCTATTGCGGATTAGAGTGTGACATGCTCTCTGTTTGTCTCCAGACAAAAACCAACACACCGGGGGCTTCCCGTCTGGTGACACCACGACGCTCAGCGCCGCCCTGGAGGAAGCGCGCCGTCAGCGGCGGGAGCGACGGCGGCCACTAGTGGCAGCGCTGGGAGTAGCTCTGCTGCTAAGCGTTCGCTCGGAAGCGGTCGCCTTGATCCCACACGTCTGGAGAGGTGTTGGGTACAGCACTAACCTGCCGGCTAATGGTTCCTCACCTTTACGGATCTTAACAAACTCTGTTTAAGGAAGTGGGAGAGAATGCTGGAGTGTAATAAAAAGTTCAATCTGAATGTAGAGAATGTATAGCATTCAACACACATTTGGTGCAGATCTGCTGATTAAACAAATCTTACAAGATAATGATAAATGTGTACTACACATCCTTACATACAGACAGCGCTGGAGACATGTACGCTCTGCAAATGTGACTCCGGTACATCTACGAGGAGCTCCACTGATCCTGCCTCATGCATTAATTATTGCAATACAGAAACACAGCATACTGAAAACAATAAGAAGTAGGTCACATGGGGGCTCAGAAGTGTGAGTGCTTGCGTTGCAATAATTGCAAAATAATAAAGAGATTAGGGGGTGTTTCTTAATAGCCCTATAAATTACGGTGGCCTGTCGCCGTGGCGATCTCTCCTGCTATATCCCAGTGCTGGCTGGGCCAGGCAGAAAGCCCAAGCACTTTAATGAAGCTTTATTTAATTTCCACCTCCGTGCCTCCATTTTAATATCTGCAGCACGAGCGGCTCTGGCATGACATCGGATCAGTCCTACCCCACCATGTCACTGCGCTTCTAAATCTTTAATATCCAGGCAATTAAAATTAATGACCGCTCGGCCAAAGCCACCAGCAGTGCCAGCCTTTTGCCTTGACATCAATTGTTTGATGGGTTTACCTAGAGGTTAAACTAACAAGCAAGGTTTAATTGGAAGCAATGAAAGCACTAACCATCATCCTTTTCAGCTAACCTGCTTAGAGAGCAGCTTTTAAGGGCAAGGGGAAGGAAATGTATATCTGGCCTTTTAGCTTTTTAAACCAGGAGGATCCAGCATGAACAGGCCTTGAGCTAAACAGGACGGCAATTCTCATATTATGCCTAGAACATAAGTGTATCTGCAAATCTGTATGTGCGTGCAGGTCTAAAGGGTTCTACAGGGAACAGTTCATTAATCTTTGAAAAGCTACACACCCACTTTATGACTGACGGTATGCTAAAGGGGAGAGAAACTCGCATCAAAAACGTGCCTACAATAACTGGAACTATTCCACAAACAATATATATATATAAGATACTTGCTTAGACTAAAATACTCTTAAAGAAGTATAAACAACACTCTTAAAGAAGTATTTTTGACTGAATGGAGGGTTCTGATTGTAACACTGAGCTCGTCTCAGCTCTAGTGAATACATTATTATATTCCAAGGTAACTATACATCACAATACATTTATCATAATAGCAGGGTCTTCCATATGAGCGCTGTGGTTGGTCGTAGTGAACTAACATTAAAAACCTAAAAACTATGTAAGAAAGTGACTAACATGTGCTGTATTACTGAGGACCAGCAGTGTGTAACCTTCAGATTTCTCTGTGAATGGATCAGGCATACGTGATTCACAGCATGACAGAACTTGTGTATTTGTGCACGACCGTATGCATGTGCGTGTGTGTGTGTGTGTGTGTGCACGTACGTTCATCTCTCTCTCTAAACTGCTATGCCCCAGCACGGAGGGGCCACAAGGGCCCTCCACGCGCTGCGTCCCCTCAGCTCTCTGCTCCTGTGCAGCTGCCCGCTGTGAGGCGAGTACACCACTGATGAAGTACCTCTGAGTGGGGCGTCTACAACCCGACACCAGGATTGTTTTCCCTCGCCCAGCAGAAAGGAGGGCTTCTCGTAAATTATTCACTCCCTCACCATCCCCAAGCCCAGCTCGATACACTGCCACTGAAAAAAAATACATGATTTCTTCCTGGTTTCCATACCACCAGGTTTCGAATGCTTCTCTTAAAGAGAGAGAGTGCTTTAAGTTTTAATATAGGTGCAGTGTCCAAAAATATAACAAGCAAAACCCATGCACACTGCTGTAGGTGATTTCAGTGGGCAAGACCACAAATACGATCAATAATTTAGCAAACATCATTAACAGTTAACACATTAACCTGAAGCTGGGTTAAGCAAAATGTGTAATGAGCTGAAATGATAAGTGTCACTCGTTTGAACCCCAGAGGAAGGGAAGTGGAAAGCGATCGATGGGGCCGCAGGTTTAGACCCGGACATTTACACTCCTGGCTCCGCCCATTCACCCCTGTGCTGGGATACAACAGCCCACCTGCCCCTGTCCTCTGCCCCTGCCCCCTGCTCCTGCCCCCTGATGTAGATATTTAGTCTTGTCATGTTTCTTACTGTTTAAATTAAAAGCTGCTATTTAAGTTATGACTGTATAATATAATCAGGATTCTCCATTAAGATGTAATATTCTTTTTGATCAAATATAATGGGTTACAGTGGAATAGCAACCAAAAATGTCACAACAATGCTGTATACACCAACCTTGATAGTTATATGGCCACTCTGTGCCAAATTGATATAATTTGATTTGAAAGAAGTTTTGATAAGAAGCACTTTGCCTTCACTGTTCTATATTAAATCTCATTGAAATGCTGAACAACTAAGGTCTGCTAAATGCTTTTAGGTCACTTTATCTGGAACCTAGTGAGGGCCCTTCAACTGTGCTCAACTGTGTTTTGTGAGAACACAGTCAATTAATTCCTAATGCACTTTGATTGGCTGGCTTGTTTCTATGGTAACCCAGTTAATGAAGGCCTTTAAAGGGCAAGAGTCCTCCAGCACACAAACCCATGTAAGAACAGCCATTAAAACACAAAACAAACTGAGAAAGTTCCCATGCCCCAACAAACCAAAGACAGCACATTTGTGACATAAAAACAATCGAGCATGTTGTCTACATAAATAACAAACTCAAATCCTCTAGCATCCTGTTAGATTCTAATGGAATTTAGACACGGGTACTTCCTCTCACAATGTGACAAATGAAGGGCACATAAAACAGGACACGTGATCGAGGTTTAGCCTGGAACCTGCCTGGAACTAGCAGGATGGAAACAGCAGTAAGAAGTTTATGGTAAAATGATAGGCTCGGCGTTTGTGCTAATGGGCCGTCCGCATGTGGCGTGTTTCAAACTGCACTGATTGCCTTTGCAGAGCTTAAAAGAGCAGAGCATCAGTTTGGAGTAGACCATCAGTGCAGGTAAAGCGGCTGGCAATGGTGGAGCGGGGAGGACATCTGTATGCATTCTGTGGTGTCAGTGAACACACATAAAGGGAGTTGAGGGGGGGGGGGGGATGAAAAAAAGGAGAAAGAAGAGACCAGAACAAGAGTGGAGCAGGAGAAGTCATGACATACCTGTGCCACTGTGATGGTGCTTCCCACCCCCTGAAGGCAAAAAAGAACGGCTTTTACAGTATCTGACTCGCCACAGCCCTCCACAACCCTCCCCACAGCAAAAATAGAGACATTTACATATCACAGAGAATTCCAGTGGTGTGTACTGAGACCTGTAGGCTAACATCACACATTAAAAAACGCCCACATCTGTGGCTTCACGTGCTAAGAGAATTTTTGTCTGTGGGGACATGGGTGAGGGGGACACTATTGCCTTCAGGTGTGTGTTATATTAGAGTGGGAAAAATCACTCAGGCTGTGTTTTTTTTTTTTTTTAAATCCACCCACCGCTGCCTCTCGCCTCCCCACGTGTCCGGCCAGGCGCACGCACGCGGACGCACGCGCGCGCGGTTCGCCGAGGCACAGAGGCTAACGTGGGCTAGAGTGAACGGCGGCCAGAGAGCAGCGCGCGGCGGGGGAGGGGCGGCCCGCCGCTCCACTCTTCATCCAGCAGGTGTGCATGGAGGACAGGGAGGATGAGAGCAAACACAGGGAAGCGGGAGATGTTGCGGAGGAGGACTCCGGTCTGGGGTCCAGGCTCACATTCACACTCTCAAACATGCCAGCCTAATGTCTGGAGACCCGGAATCAGTCTCCCATCAACTCGAAGCTGTTATATAAAAGCTGTTATAGCTTGCTACTCATTGACAGTATTATTTTAACAGTAGTACTTGATAGTACAATTTCTTTTTTTTTTTTTAACATATGTTTACCCAACAGGAGCATTGGGTTTGGAGTCTTGTCTTTGTTATTCAGGCTCTGTGTGTTTGGGCCAGGAGGGGAGAGGAACTGACTCACCTGGGATACCGTGATGCTGCACTTCTTGGCCAGTTCCTCTTTGGCTTCTTCACTGGGGTAGGGGTTGCTGAGGTGGGAGTAGAAGTATTCGTTCAGGATTTCCGTGGCCTGCTTACTGAAGTTTCGTCTTTTCCGTCTGGGCGGGGGAAGAGAGAAAGGGGATTAGTGTCAGGCAGCAGAAACGTGTTGGTTTGTGCTGGGGAAGAGCAGGATGTTGAGAGCACAGGAACTCCATGAAAGGGAACACTGTGCTTTTAAACACTGTGCTTTTAAACACACACACACACACACATATATACATACACACATGCACACAGACTAACACAACTACAATCTCTGTTACTCCCATGAACAAGTACTAGTCCAAGCGTATAATGTGCAGTGTTTAGTCCAGACAGGCTGTCTCTCTCTATCTCTCTCTGGGGGAGGGAAGCAGTGACTTCTTTAACCTCAGTGGTACATGCCCTGTTGGTGCTGTGTCATGGGACATCAGAAGAATCAGAGCGTGCCCAGTTGAGCACTGCTTCTCGAGTCTCAGGGTTTAGCCTGAAGGAGCAGCACTTAGCCTCGCTGACTGTGACTCGCTCCAGAACTGCCACCCCCCACCTCCACCCCACCCCTGCAGGCCTCAGTTCACCTGCTTCCAGCACCTCCTAAACCCTCCAACACTCCCCCTATACCCTCCAACACCCCCCCCCGCGACCCCCACCAGCACCACCCCCAGCCCTCCTGCTTGCTGGCCTACTGCTCCTGAAACACTGCCTTCTTCCTTTGGCCTTGCTTAATGCCTTCCAGTCCAACACCAATGACTTCTGCTCTTGCGACGTTTGAGGCGTGTTCCTCCAATCCTGTACTGCACTTATTCTCTCTCTCTCTTTCTTTCTTCCTCTCTTTCCTGCTCTCTCTAGACCTCTTGCACCAACTGTTTGTGATTACTGTAATCAGGACCACCTGCTGCTGACCTCCTACCCACCAAACACAAATGACTTCATTCCCTCGCTGCAGAAATCTGAAGTGCTTTCAGGTGCTTAGCATGGCAGTGCTGAGTGGCAAAGGCCCAGGGCTGCAGGAAAGCTACGCTCACCGCTGCACGCATCTGCCACTAATGGCTGAATTATGGAGTGGAACTTTTGTTACTGGCCAAGTGGCAGGCTGGATCAAACAGGTGTGGGAATAACCAGAAGCTGCACTTCAACAGCAAGGGAGTATCATGTTGTATAGTTAAATGAGCTCCAGGGTTTAAAGTTGAAATGCTTAATTCAATAACAGCTAACAACCATGTCTAAAAGAGATGCTTAGCCATAATAATAATAACAATAATAATAATAATAATAATAATAATAATAACAATAAAAGTTTTTCTCTTTTGCCCTAAAAGTTAAATTGCACAAGAACTGTGACAAATAAAAGAGTAACACACAGACACGCCCACAGACACGCCCATAGCCACGCCCACATACACACACACACACACACACACACACACACACACAGCCACGCCCACATACAGCCACACCCACACACAGCCACGCCCACGTGCGCACCATGCCGACCTGGCGTCGAGGAAGCGGGAGCGCAGGATCATGACGGCCTCGCACGTGCTCTGCTTCAGCTGCATCTGGATGGAGCTGAACTTGCGGTGGATGATGCTGACCATGCGCTCGATCTCCTTGGGTGAGATGGGTCTCGTGCGCGACTGCTCCCGCAGCAGGTTCATCACGTGGGTCGTGAACTCGTTGCACGCCTGCGGATCAGGTCACAGCGTCACCATGGCGATCGTTTGCGACCTCTGTGTGTTGCTGAACTTCTCTTCAACGCGTTAGTCATCGTAAAAAGTTTTTCGCTGCAAACTTTAATCAGTTTGATGAATCTTTTAAGCGCAAGGCGGAAAAACTGTTCACTTCTCGATCTCAATTTCCATGCTTTTCAGAAGCCGCTCCTGAAATGCGGTTTCTGCATGTTGTAATTCAATTCTGAAATTACAGCACAACCTTAGTTAATAGCAGGGGCTTAACCTCTACCAGTAAGAATACTGACAATAATAACACTTGACACTGTTCTGCAGGCGAAACCCTATCATCTCCACTGCACTCACCTCTTTTAAGCTGCAATCAGTGGGTTTTGAATGGAGTTCAAAGCGGCTGCTCTTTAAAGGAGACCAGCACAAAGCTCAACCGGACTGTAGCAGGGCTGGGCTCTCGAGCTGCCTGATAGGTGAAGTCATCTATGAATGCAAATGCCGATTTGCAATTTGGCAAATACCCAGCACCCAGAGAATTTAAACGGCTTTTTCGTTAAACCAGTAGTTCATCCATGATTAATTAGAATAACTCATTTAGGTAGTGCACACTTTAGCTCATTACTCTGAGTAAAATTCGTTAAGTATTTACATTTAGATAATTAAAATGGGAAACACCCTTAAGAAAGATGCAGTCACACTGGGCCGAAGGGTTTAGACCCCCTCTGCTCTGGTTCTTGCTGGGAGTGAATTAGATGCATTTTCCCCAGTGCCTGGATAAGCCTTTCTTTCAGTGGCTTTTATGCCAGCTTTCAGAGACTGGGCCTCCTGTGCTGAGAGAAAACCAGACGTGGCACACAGACATTTGTGTGCATTTCAAATGCCGTCTTTATCCCTAACAGATCTTACAGCGTTAATGAATTCCGAGCATTATTTTGGTCGAGGCCCAAAAAGCAAATTCGTTTGTATAATAATTACATATTTTCCTATGCAAATTTCCTCCAGTCACAGAGAATATCCACATCTATTCTATTCCCTGAGTCTGATATTGAAGAGCATTCAATCAACAGTCATCAAGTATTCATTAAGTTCTTAAATAAATAAAGCAGGAAATAAAAAAAAAGAATGTCAGCTCTATTAAAGAAATCAATAGTGGTAGCTAGAGCAGCCAGCCCTCTGTGAGACGCTCTCCGTGCGGTAAGTAAAAGAGTTCGCTCAATATTAATAAAGCGGTGTCGGGAAGGACTGCCGTCAGGGGGTCAGCGGGGTTCAGGCCTACCACCTGAAAATGAATCACTGCTGCTTGCTATATATCATATCTGATGATAATACATGACACTTCAGAAGGGTGGAGGAGCTTGCTCAGGCTTTGCTCTTTGACACCTCCACCCATGGAGAAGCAGGAGGCACCATGCTCCACCCAATGAGAGTAGCCATGTGTGGTAATAATCAACCGGCTCAATGCTGGGTTTGGCTTTTTTAATATTAAAGTGGGTTTATGTGTTACTACTTAATTTACTTGATAGGGTTTGTGTATTCACTACATCACGAGATGTTTCAGCTCCAGCCCTGGAGCTCCACTCCATGGTTTTGAGGTTTCCTGGCCTTAGCCTACATTATCAAGCTCAGGGACTCTTTATGAAAGCCTTCATGAGCTGGAACAGGTGTACTGGAGTAGGAAACCCCGTAAACAAGGGCAGTGAAGCTGAGTTCAAAATCCCACGACTGCACGACTCCGACCACTAAACTGTGGTGAGGGGACAACGGCGGCCTTCCTGCTCACGCGGTCTCCGACCTGCTCGTATTTCTCCAGCTCGGTGTGGTAGATCTGTCGGATCTGGGAGAGTTTGGCGCGGTAGTCCGAGTGCTCGATGGAGTTGTCGGTGGGGCTGCCAGAGGCGGCGGCGGCGGCGGCTGCGGCGGCAGAGCCTCCGCCCTTCTCCGGTCCGGCCACGCCCTCCGCCAGCAGCATGTTGTCCAGGCGCATGAGCTGCGGGTCTGGCGGGTCCTCCTCCTGCGCTCCACGGATACTCAGACCTGCAGAGAGACCACAGGAGACAGACGGAGGAGTCAGAGGAGAGAGGGCCCAAGAGGAGACGCACGTGGTGGGTGGTTCTAGCAGTTTCTGTGGTTTGTAGGCAGCAACAAGTCAGCGACAGTATTTAACTACGTGACATTCAGTGTGGGACTGGACAGAGACTAGACTACTGGACCAAGACTGGACCCTTTTATAGTCACTGAGAAGGAGTTCAGACATGAGACAGAGCACATGACAGAGATAGAGAGAGAGAGAGAGAGAGAGAGAGAGAGAGTATGTGAGAGAGAGAGAGCACGTGAAAGAGCACATGAGAGAGATAGAGAGAGAGAGTATGTGAGAGAGTGTGAGAGAGCACATGAGAGAGAGAGTATGAGAGCATGTGAGAGAGAGAGAGTATGAGAGTACATGAGAGAGAGAGAGTGAGAGAGCAGATGAGAGAGAGTGTGAGAGAGCACGTGAGAGAGCGTGTGAGAGAGCACATGAGAGATCGTGTGAGAGAGCATGTGAAAAAGATACTTGGGGTGGCATGGAGCGCTGAAAGAACCAGCACGGAGGAATTTGTTTTTGCGCTGTTTAGCCATCCTGCCTCCCCATATTTACACACCACACTGCACACACTGTGTGTTTACTCACCGCCCAACATGACAGTGACACACACCAACTGACACACACTCGACAGCGTGCTGGCACTTCCCCTCGCCAGCACGAAGCTAAACAGGAAGGCGTCTGTGCACGCGTGCGTGTGTGCGTGCGCGCGTACGGACGCCGGCTGCTCTGGCAACACAAGTGCAGGAGTAATAACGCGCAGAAAGTGTTCTCACAAGTGCCGTTATGTCTAGTGCTTAACAAAGTGCATTATTATACCGTGTGGTTGTGCTCTGTGCTCTGAGCAGGCAGCTCCAAATGTATGTAAATTTGCATAGCAATCGATATGAGGGGGAGAGAGATAGTTCATTGTATTTGCTTGATATTCATAATGAACCTTGGAGCAGTAAAGAGCCATTAAGATTGATTACAGACTTCCTCATCAGTGCCTGACTCTCTCTCTCTCTCTCTCTCTCTCTCTCTCTCTCTCTCTCTCTCTCTCTCTTTCTTTCTTTCTCTCTTTCTTTCCTCCATCTGTGTAATGAACACCATTCATGTATGAGAATAATGAAGCAGAGGAGGGGGTGAAAAAAAACCCTCTTTATTGTAAAAGATTTTAATCAAGAGCTTTAATCTTAACATGTATTTGATTATGGTGGTGCTCTAAGAAGATTGAAGACAGACAGTACAGTGCTTTGTTTCTGACTAGTGGCTCCTGCCTTTGTTATCACGGCCCACTGCCTCTCCCGTCCTCCACCCCCCCCAAACCCCGCCCCTGTCTCTTCCAGCCAATCCCAATTAGCCCTCGCTGAACACGGGAGCATGCGCACCTGCTGGGGGAAGGCATTCGCTAGTCTACAGGCCACACACACACACACACACACACACACAGCACAAAGACAGGTGAAAAACCCAGAACAACACTGATAATCATCCAGTAACTGTTTATGGGGAGAAGATGGAGAAATGTGGGAGAAGCTGATGGATGGTGGTGCAGGCTGGGGTCAGGTGTAACCCGGGGCCCAGGATGGTGGGGTCAGTCAATATGGGGTCAGCCAGGGTGAGACCAGTCAGGGTGGGGCCAGTCAGGGTGAGACCAGTCAGACTGGGGCCAGTCAGGGTGAGACCAGTCAGACTGGGGCCAGTCAGACTGGGGCCAGTCAGGGTGGGGCAAGTGGGTGCATCAGAGCAATGCATAAACATCAGTCAGATATGGAAAGATATGGAAATTTTTCACAGGTACGGTTCTCTACAAAAGCCACTGATAGACAAACACACACAAACACACACACACACACACAAAGAAATTCTCCAGAAAACAAAACTGTACAAAATAAAATAAAAACTAGGTTAGTTTATTTACAATTGATTAAGAGACTATAAATAAGTAACTCGATATGTGATACAGTGGGCAGTCCTGCACAATTCTGTTAAGCTCATGTGCAAACATGTCAAACATGACCTTCTTACACTGTATACCGTAGAGTTACACTTACAAGCTAAGCTATCAAGAGATAGCCTAGTATACAAACATGTACTCAAGAGATAGACACACTCAATATGTTTCTTACAGTGCCACACAAACACACACCACGCACACACACACACACACACACACGCATTACCACTCCCCTGAAGAAAGCAAAGGCATCTTCTGTCAATGTGAGGTTACCATATACTCCACTGACACCACAGATCTATAACAGCTCTGCACCTCCAGCCTAAGCCAGTGATTGAGCCTGCAGCCCATCCGGCACCGTATTGATCAGGTGTTAGTGCATGTATGTGCCGCTGATATGAGACCACGGGGTGTAATGGTGTGAGAGGCTGAGGATGAATGAGGTCATTTGTGGGAGATGTTAGCTTGCCGTGCTGGACAGTGCGGTGTCAGCGTATGGAACCAAGGCCACACCAGGGACAATACGACTGGTCCCCTGCACACACACGCGCGCACACACACACACATTTACACGAGACACACCCACATGCCTATATACAGATTCCTAAACACACTTGTATGCTTGTATACTCATACACACATGCGCGTGCACATTTACACTTCCACACACAAACACACACATAAATACATTCAAATAAGTCACAGCCGCTCACTATGTTCACCCACCAGTACATCTTACTTTTTAGTAGTTCAGTACGTTTTAGTAGTTGGTTACAAACATTACTAATTGTAGTCACACTCCAACCTCCTAACCTACACCCTGTGTGTGTGTGTGTGTGTGAGAGAGAGAGAGATGCATGTTTGTGTTCCATTTCTGAAGCTGTTAACATGTTCGTTTGTTTGCTTGTTTTCCTCCTCTCTCAGGGTGTGCCAGACCCACGATTGACTTCATTCTGCTGCCTCACTCCTGAATCGCCAGCCTGGAACCAGCAGCACGGCGGGTTCAACAAAAAAAACCCCACAAATCATCACTCCACACAACTAACGGTCACACACGAGGATGAATGAGGAGCGGATGAACTCTGTCCTACTTGACCGGCAGGTTCGTCTGAGTGCTGGCCAGCTGCCCGTGGGTTCTGGGCGGAGCCAGCTTAAGGGCGTGGCCTGCAGCATATCTCCGGGTGAAAGGCGTGGCCTGCGGCGTAGTTCCGAGTCCTTCATCGCATGACACTTTTCTGCATGTATCTGCTTCAGTTTTGAAGGACAGCGAGAATTAAATTACGAGTCCATCACAGCGGGGGGGCTTTGGCCTAGCTTAGACCATGACAGCGCCCCCTCCAGGAAACCCCGTGTGGGTAAGTAACAGCCACAGACCCGTGCAACGCCCAGCCTCTCAGGTTCATATACCCAGAACATGTCCACAGCTATCATTCAGTTTCCTTTGTCCTCTACATCCCTACTCTCTCTTTCTCTCTCTCTCTCTCTCCATTCTTCTTTTTCTTTCACTGTTCTTCCTTTACCTCAATATCTCCACATTTTCTTGTCATTCTTTTCATTACTCCAGGCATGGCTTAGCTGCTCGGACGTCTGACACCGCAAACTGACGAATGAGAACGAACCATATCATTTCTGTTGTGAAGTAACAAAGCACACTCTTATCATCTCGAGCAAAATCAAATATGTCTAGAATGAATTACGTCTATCACCCTCCTGCAGAAGCACACCCCAGCACAGCCCATGGACCACTAATAACTTTCTTTTTTTTTTTGATTTACTCACAGTGCAAACATGCTGCCATGGAGCCTGTAAAAGAGGCTTTTCTCCTGATTAGATCGTACATTGGCAGAAAAGCTGCAAAACCTCAGTGTGAGGACAGATTCAGTCCCACATACTGGGGCTGGATTTATCCAGCAGCTCTCCCACCACCCTGAATCTGAGCCCTGATGCAATGTGTGAACCTGTGCACGGTGAACCCCTGTACCATTAAACACGCCTAAAGGATGACAGCAAGAGACAACATCACAGGCAGCAGAACGAGACCTTCCCTCTCACACCCGTTCAGCTTCTCTTCTTGTTCTCCGTCCCTCACTTCCATTTTCTCCCCCTCTGACGCAAGTTTGAAGGAGTTTGCAGCGGAGATGGCGGGGAACAGGCCCACTCCTACCGTCTCTGACGCAATGCGCTACGGATCGGGGCAAGTGTGCGACAGGGGTGACGGGGCGGTTCGTGGGAAGCTTTTCTCCCTGGGAGAGTCCAAAGTGTCTGTGTGAAGGGGTCCAACCCCAATTAAGAGGCCTTGCCCAGGGCTGACGCTCGATTTCATCAGCTTTTAGTCGACAATGCTTCACACAAAAAGCTTTTGCCAGCCAAGCTTTGAAACGTACCTATTTAACTTAACAACAGTTTGCGAACTGTTAAATTGAATCAGGAGAGAGTCAAATGAGACAGCAGTCGCTTACAGCTGTGACAAAGATTTTTCATTTCACTCTTCAGCACTGGGCCAAAACTTTATACATACTGTGTAAAAAAAGGAACACATTGTAGAGTGAACATTTTTAAGGAGACAACAAGGCTCTTTTTATTTTCTCTCTATCTCTATCTTTCTGCCTCTATCGCTCTCCTTTGCTCTGTCCCTCAAGTCCTGGTCCTGCCCCACTAGTCCCCACTCTGACTGACCTTTGACCTCTGCCTTGTTTGCTCACATCATTGAACAGTGGCCAGGAGAGCCATAAAGACTCAACCCTGCTGTGTTAATGTGCAGCACTTGAGACTGGGCCAAACACACAAACACACAAACACACACACACACACACACCCTACATACACTGAGAGTCATTTACTCTTTAGCACTATCTCTGACATAAGGGAAACAGAGTCCATTTATTTGCTATAAAATACTGAAGGATTTATTATGGCTAAAATGTGTTGCGAGATTTATAATTCTCGTAACCTTTGTTCATAATTGCAAAGCTTTCAAAAGTTTATAAAGAATGTCTGCTGTTAGTAAACAGCACAGAAAGGAAGCAAATAAAGCACTTATGTTGTATTTTTGTTTCCTGTGATCTTTCTATCCATCTTTCTTTCTCCCTTGCTCCCTCTCTCCCTCCCTCCTCTCTCAATCCCCCCCTTTTCCATCGATGAGTTTCTCGGCAGGAGTCCAGAGCCTATCGACAGCTCGGCACATTTAATTGCATCGACTGGTGCAGGTCTCCCAAAGCTAACTAATCGAAAGGGAATTTATTTCCTGTCAATAACTAGAAAGGTCATCTCTCTCAGCCTAGCCCTGTTTGCCGCAGTTAAAGCACAGGGAGACAGAAACAGCGTTCAGTAGGGGGTTAGACTGGATCACGTTAAACTGGACACCACCTCAGAGGAGGTGATGAAAAGCGACGTGCGACCCTCTGCGCTTCACTAATTCACTGTAATTTCGGCACAGCAAAAGATACCCGTTCACACGTGCACACGTTCGCGCGAGCTTCGCTTCGCTTCGGACTCCGTCTCGTCTGCGCGTGTGACGAGCTGCCAGATCGAGCAGCTACTCAGCTGCCGAGTCTCTCGAGTGCATCAAATTACCGCCGCAAATCTTTTGTTCTGGCAAATGAAACAAAAGCTCGCCTCACACCGATGTCCTTAAAGTCTCCCGCGTTCTCCATGGGCGTGTGCACGTGCGGGAGAGCGCGAGACAGACAGAGACAGACAGAGACAGACAGAGACAGCCTTGGCCTACATCCACATGGCAACGAGAAAGCCAAGGAAAATGCCTGCGGCCTCCTCTCTCTCTTGCATGTAGGGTAATTAACATGCCATTAACACATTAATACACATTAGCTATTCCCAATGTTAATGACAGACTAATTACCATACCTGAGAGTGTGCCGGGGGAGGTTAAAATCATCCCCGTCCCACCCCCACTCCCCCACGCTCCGGATCAGCTCCGGCGCCAGGCCCGGCCCCGGGGCCCTTCCCCTCTGGTCAGGGGTCGCACATGTCCACACATGTCGCACAGGGCCTGAAGGTTTCTCTCACATGGCAGAGGAACAGGACTCCCACACCCACAGCCCCAGTCCAGCTAGAGCTGCATCAACTAAGGGGATTGACAAATAACGTGGTATTTGAACAGGGAGTCCACGGTGGAGATTAGCGCGCCGAGGAACATATGGAAGCTTATCTTGCAGATTCCCGGCAATCACTGATAAATTAGGGGGTAGGCTTTGAAACACTGAGCACTGGAGATGAATGAGCCCTTTGATAGAGAGAAGAGATGGAGGAGAGAGAGGGAGAGCAAGTGAGAGAGAGAGAGAGAAGAGAGAGGGTGAGAGAGAGAGAGGGAAAGAAAGAGAGAGGGAAGATGAGAGAGAGAAGGAGAGAGGGTGAAAAGAGAAAGGGAGGGAGAGAAGGAGAGAGAGAGGGAAGAGAGTGTGTGAGAGAGAGAGAGAGAGAGAGAGAGAGAGAGAGAGAGAGAGAGAGAGAGAGAGTAAGAGAGAGAGTTAGGGGGGATCCCTGCCTCTTTGTGGTCGACAATGCTGATGATCCACAGTATCTCATCTGTGTGAGCTGAGTGAAAAGCTAATCAGGACCACTGACAGTGATGCGTGACAGCACACACACATGTGCCCAAACCAGAATACACATACACATACACACACACACTGAGAAACTGATCCAACAGATTTGGGTCAGAACAAATCATACAGTGAAGAGAGAAAGAAAGAGAAACAGAGAGAGAGAGAGAGAAAAGGTGGCTGCAGTCAGGACAAAGGATTTCCTGTCAGTTCAGGTAAGCCAGGTCCCTGGATGATGATGCGTTTCCTGTCCCAGGAAGAGGAGTCTCTGACAGGTGCAGGTAGAGGAGAGAAGGGGACTAGGAACAGGGGCGGGGACAGATAACCAAAACAAACATCTTGTAGACATTTTGCCAAGCGCACCAAAATTAATCACTGTCCTGTTGAGGGGCTGACATTTGTCTGGAGTGACACACAGCATGAGGGCCCGGAGAGACAGAGCGAGAGGATTCCTGTCACTGCTTATTTAGTGTGTATGTGTGAGCGCATGTGTGTGTGTGTGTGTGTGTGTGTGTGTGTGTGTTTCCCTAGTTGGACACACAGTGGGCCTTTGGCCAGTAACCACAGTGGTCAGTGACCGGGCATGGTGTGTGTGTGTGTGTGTGTGTGTGTGTGTATGTGTTTATGGAGGCTGGCCAAAGCAGTGTGTGCAAGGCTACTGTGGCATGGATCCCGCTGCAACACGCGCACACACACACACACACACACACACACACACACACAGATTGACCTGCCGGGCCTTATCCAGCATGGAGCTCCTGAACTGGCCCTTATGGGGTGAGCGGCTCTTGCCAGTTTTGCCATTATTCAATCATTTGTTTGATATGTGTGTAATTAGCTACTGCTGGAAGACAGAGCCAGTGTGTTCACGCCCACAGCACAGGCAGCCATCTTCATCAACACTGCCGCGAGAAACACACTCCATGTTCTTGCATTTTCTCCCAAACCTCCTCTATTCATTCTTAAACCAAATACCTGCACATTACCACACAATGCAATATGCATACGAGCATAAGGCCCTCAGTGAAACATCCTTAGATTTTAAATTTCCAATTTCACTCTCTCAATTTATGCCTTTTTTAGTCCTCATATTTCATGGTAATATGTGCTGGGGTTATTTGTTCTTGTCTGATTAAGCTGCTGGCCTTCATTTGTGTCCAGGCCGCTGCGCTCTTAATGCACACCCCAAGCAAATAATGCAAATGTGCCACTGAAAGCCACTTATGAAATACCCAAAGGCAACTAATCTACGCTAGATCCTCCATCCTCCTCCACCCTCCTCCACCAGCACCTAATTAGGCAATGGAAAAGTGTGTAAAACCAGGTCACACTCACACGAACACACACGCTCGCAGACACACACACACGCACGCACACACACACACACACACAGAAGTTCTGCAGTATTGCCGTCGCTGTACACCACACACGTTTCTGCTCGCAGGCACGCACGCACGCACGCTCGCTGCACAGGCGGAGGGCTCGAGAGAAGCAGCGTTGTAATATGTAATATGTGCTCTTATTAATCCCAGCATCCTCTCTGCCCACTGTTTTCATTTTCATTTCTTCGAGCGCGTCGAGGGCCGCAGGCGACAAGCGAGACGGGCGAGGACGCGTTCTCAGCGGCGCACGTGCACGGCTGCTGGGCGAGCGCACGTGAGGGCCGTGTTGATAAACAACAAAAGCGTCTCATGAAACGTGCGTCCGGGCCACGATCCGGTGCCAAAGAAATGACTTCTGCAGCGGCATCCTCTGCACCAGCCTTGACAGCCCATCATTTAGATTTGGCTGCAGTGGATCCACGACAAATACTCCACTGCCTCAAGCATGAAGGGAGAGAGAGAGAGACAAAGAGAGATAGAGAGCAAGAGGGAGAGAGAGAGAGAAACAGACAGAGAGAGAGAGGGGAAGGGTGAGAGAGACACAAAGAGAGGGAGAGAAATAGAGAGAAAGAGAGAATCATCTCCCATCTCCCTCTGAAGCATGCGCCTTTTAGTCTCTGTAAAAAACAATGCTCCAAATTACAGATTAACATAGCCTTGTCTTGTGCATCCTAAGGCAGAGAACCTACAGAGAGCCTACAGAGAGCCTACAGAAAGCCTACAGAGAACCTACAGAGAGCCTACAGAGAACCTACAGAGAATCTACAGAGAGCCTACAGAGAACCTACAGAGAGCCTACAGAGAGCCTACAGAGCGGAGACAAACACACCTGCTGCCACTCAAACTGCCAAAGACACGGGGGCTGTGGGCTGGTCTCCCACACAACACGCTCCTCGTGTCCTTCTCCAACTCATGCTGTTCAGGGGCCGCGAGGAGGCGCGCGTTAGGATGAAGGTCAACGGCTCGCTGTGACTCGCCCCAAAAGGGTGCAGTCACCTGGACAGTGTGTGCTACACAAAGGAGCAGTGAGGAGGAGGAGGATGGAGGAGAGATCTTCATCCCTCACACATCCCATCAACAAAGTACACTATATTGCCAAAAGTACTCGCTCACCTTCCTTGACTCACATATGAGCTTAAGTGACATCCCATTCCTAATCCAAAGGGTTCAATGTGACATTGGTCCACCCTTTGCAGCTAGAACACCTTCAACTCTTCTGGGAAGGCTGTTCACAAGGTTTAGGAGTGCGTTTATGAGGATTTTTGACCATTCTTCCAGAAGTGCATTTGTGAGGTCACATACTGATGTTGGGTGAGAAGGCCTGGCTCTCAGT
>JAOXYF010000016.1:6796698-6817676 GCA_028565775.1 Sternarchorhynchus goeldii
TATATAATTGCTTATATAGTGGGATATAATGTCAGTGTTATCTCTACATTAAAGAACAGATTCAAGTTTTTTTTTAATCTATAGTTTAACCATTCAAATGGTCAATAATTTAAAGAAATGCACCAACTTTGCTTGCGCCTCGTCCAGACTTTGGTCTGTTATGGTCATGATTTGATGTAGAATGTCACCGATGTCTTGTTTTCTTCCGTCCCCATCAGTCCCGTCGTGTCCATGTGGAGGCGGCAGTGCCATGCCTCCTTGTACCGAGTGACCAGCCAAACTGACACCGCCGAGAGTCTGCATGATCCGCGCTTGTTCGTCCATAGTCCGCCGCAACACAATCAATGCGCTTCTACTCAGTCACTGGTAATGGTAAATAAACGTTGAATGAACACATGCAAAACCAGCTACGTTAAATCATGAGCAGTGATTTGCGGAATAGTATCGTCTCCGAAATGTTGACGGTAAAACGCTTTCGCGGCAAGAAGGCGAATAGCATGAATTGCGACCACCAGTGATACTGTAGACCTGTTCTTCCAAAGAATCACTTTCTCAAACCAAAAAAATCAAAATTGTCCTCAAATCCAGCGTTGAATATGCCCTATAGCAGAAATATCACCGATGATATCGTAGCGTTATGATTTAAACTTAAAGATGTACATAACACGGTTGGTCGCTGAAAATTGTCCGAACCTTCATGCCAAATTGACTTTCTCTTCTCTTTGAAAAACTGTACTGTTGAAGCTCCTTGGAGATGACTTGAATTCTTTTGCTTGCGATTAGCAGTCTTCTGTATATAATTTCTTCTTTTGTACTTCTTGAAAAAATTGCTCAAATCCACACTACAGATAGATGGAAAGAAAATATCCAGTGTTCTGAGAGAAACCAATAAGTCAAATTAAATACATAAACGATTTAAAAGAAGGAAAAAACCCAAAATGTTCAGTATGAGTAGTTGCCCAAATTATATTTTTCAAAAGATTTTCCAAAAATGTGACCTAGAAATTAAAAATAAATGAATTGATAAGCACCGACAGCAAGAATTACAGCCTAACGTGACAGTAAAAAATATATATAAAATGTACGGAAAAAAAGTTTTCTTAGGATGAGTGGGGGGAAAACAGAAAAACTCGCGAAAAATTAATTACACGCTATAAAGCGATGCGCAAAAATATCTGCTTGCTCAAATTTATGAGGCGAGCTCTTGGGTTGTGTGTGCTTTATGGTGTTTGATGGTAGCCGTAGTGAGCGATTGACAATGTGCCAATGCCACTCACTCAGTGTGGACGTGTCAGAGCCGAAGCTGAGCAGAAAAAAAGATACAAAAATCGACATAAAAATGCACGCTCCGCCCTGCAGGGGAGGGGTCTAGATTCTTGTCACTTCTCGCCAGAGCCCCGAAAACAAAATGCCAGCGCGCTACTAATGATACTAGTGATGATAATGATGAAACAAGACCATCAAAAAAGAACGCTGAAGTCCCACTTTGCGTGTGCCTCATTTAAAGCGCGCCCGTTCAGCGAGATGCCGTCACATTATAGACGTTAAGAACGTTTGCAATAAAACACAGAAAAGACATACCCGAAGTTTTATATTGGCTGATACTAAACTGATAATGAATTGCTCTAGCTCCTCGTTTCTCCAGACCATAGCAGGGTATGGTCGCCTCTACCAAGCCTTGCTTGCAGGGTAGGCAAGCAGAGGACATGTTTATAATATTGGAAACAAAATGCTTTGAACCAATCTTTGCTTTGCCTTTATTTGAGTGATTCTCTTAGCAACCAATGGTCCGCTTTCATTGCGCATGAATGCCCGCCCTTAGAGCTCAATACCTTGCTACGGTCGTGCAGAGAGATATCAACTTCTGATTGGTCGTTGCCACGGGTGACATCTACTGCACAAGCAGGCGGCGCTGCGCAGTGCTCTTCTGCAGTTGCTATGGTAGCAGACCAGTCGGTAAGCTGGATGCGAGGAGATACAACTGACGTTTCCGCGCATTCTTCTGGCGCGCATAATGTGTTTGCTGGGTTTTCCTGCAAGCGCACTCGATTACTTTTTCACTAAAATAAATGTCCAGATATAAAATACTGATGTGTTGATGTTTTATGCTAGCTTTATATGCATCTGTTGTATCTTTGGTCTCTTTTAATTGCCCCTGTATATTTTTTGCCTTTTGTCTTCCTACTTTTAACCAAACGTCTTACCACAGGGTAGAATACATAAGCACAGCTTCAGAATTCAAGTGTGTGATAATTGCTTCGTGTTTTACACGCAGATATGTTATACATATCCTATTGATTTACTCTCACATTCTCTCTTGGTGTTATACTACTACTAAACATTTTATTAACTTACTTCCATCACTTTACGTATATATTTGCTGTCTGTTGCCTTAAATACTTTCACTGCACCTTGTTCACAAATACTTAAAAATATTTAAGTAAACATTTAGTGAATCTTTAACTGGTAAGCATATTTGCCACGTACATTTTATGGTGTAAATAGATCCCTATAGAACAGGAAATTGTTTGCATACAACATAAAAGTGATTTTTATGTCATTTTCAGTCATACAAAATGTTGCTTATAAATGACAATCAAAATCCCACTTTGCCATAATACCGCACTGCCATCAGGCTGCCTGGTATTAATTCAGAAATGACAAAGTCTTTGGTGCCATGGTAAAGTAGGGCACTTCAGAGGGAGCTTTTGCCTTGCACTTGTGACATGACAGACTCTGCTGTGATGGGACTAATTACCAAGATTTAGAGACACAGCCAGGCCGAGGAAATAGAGCTGTTAATTTGGATGCGGTTAGAAAGTGAATCAGACACCTCTCCAGTCACGAGCGCACGTGATGCTTCTGCGCTGCAGCTCTGGGGGAGAGGGCACCGGGACCCAGGGAGCGCCGCCCGGCCCCACAGGTCTGCCCGCAGCACAGAGGAACCCAAGAAGGGGAATTAACAACAGCTAATTAAAAAGTAAAGGATAAGATATGCAGAAAATGCAAACTTCCTCCGGGACTTTATCATGGGAGAATAAAAATAAACAATGCAAAGCTTTTAGACAAACTTGCCAGGAAGCTCAACGCTTGAGGATCCCCTGCTTTCTCTTGCTTTGTCTTTACTATTTGAGCAACACTGTACAAACTGAATGAAGCAGTGAATGAAGAAACATTAGAGGTTTGAGCAACACTGTACAAACTGAATGAAGCAGTGAATGAAGAAACATTAGAGGTTTCTTTATCTTTCACATTGTGCAACATTTAACACAGTGGTTTGAAATACAGTATTGCCTGTTAATTTTAAATAAACCTCAATTAAAGCTATGGGTTTTTGATTTATGAACAGCAAAACTCACTGTACTATGTTTACCTAAACTCTTCAGTAATTTTATACACTACTGTTGGAACAATTGATTACTGTAAATGCTTAGGGTGTAGGGTGTAATGGGGTGTGATAGATCATATATTAGTCATAATTTATGTTAATTCACAGAATACAGAAGTCACAAGATGTATGTGCTTACAGCTAACTTCTTACATGTCATTTAACTAGACAATACACTGTGGACTAGAATTACATTCCTTTAGCTATATTTCAATATTTGATTTTTTATTAAGATGTTATATTTAAAAGCAATAAGTTTAAGTACTCAGTTACTAAAATCAGTCATATATCATAATGTACTGTGAGAAACAAATAATTAATTTGTTAACCTTGCAGTTGAATTTTAAAGTCTGTAAACCTCCCAAGACCTAAAGAAAATATGCTGCTCTTTCTTTTCTCTCTCTCTCTCTCTCTCTCTCTCTCTCTAGCAAGCTGTGTGGTTCTGCTTGCTCTTATTCACTTGACCTTGAAGTATCAACCCAACACACTCCTGAGTTTAGTGAATGGGAGTCCCAGACCTACTGCATTTATCATTACAATACTGAGCTGTCAAGTCGCACTGCACACCTGTCAGAGAGGGCTCACAGGAGCAGCTCCAGATCCTCTCCTCTGGTGCAGTGCATGATTCTTCATTGCATTACACTGCATGCCTTTTCACCACTATTTCCCTCCATATGTCAACATAATTCATTTCCTGGACCATGACAGCAAATCTTTGCAAATAAAAAAGTTCTTAGTTTCTAGTTTTGTTGTGTTTACATGACATGATCATGTTTAGCGTTATGACTCAATTTATAACTCGTCACCCCAAATTATCTTTTTAACCTAGAGGAAGGTGGATGTTGATTTATGAATAATGTAATGTAAATGTTTTGTTGGTGCTGTTGTTGTTGTGTGTTTAGTTTATAATATGGTCTAGCAGTATCTAGGTAAACACGGCAGTGGTGAGCCACTGCTAGTGGAAATTAATATTGTATCACAAAAGTTGTAAAGTTGTCCTTTTTAACACTTTTTTTTTTACATTTTTCCAAAACAAAAAGTTTTTCATACTTATCATTCCATGCTTCATGACCTATACAGTTACATAAAAACAGATCTGAACGTATTTACTAATTTGCAATCCAGAACAAATATGGTAAACAGAACATATATTCAAATATAATGTGAGCTCATTGGGGAGTTCACTCTTCAGTCTCAGAGTGTTACTTTTTCAAAATAATCAAATTTTATTCTAAAATTGAGTGCAATTAACACTTCAAAATATGTAGACCCATGCTTAATTAATTCATGCTTAATTATGTATCACCTTTCCATGTACATGTGCTAATTACTGATAAAAAATCTTCCACCTATGACAGCGCCTCATCCTATTCCCATAATATGCCCATTTTTTCCTAAAAGAATTGTCTTTTGATAAGTGAAAAGGTTGTCAGACCGTCCACACCCCTTAACAAACTGTACATGAGAGTGGAAAGACAGCACTTTGTCATCCGTTGGAATTGATATTGCGCTTTTTACAGTGACAGCCAAAAACTACCCACAGGTGTTTCAGAAACCAGTGACTGTGTTGTCATATTTCATTTAGGCATCCTTCTGCAAAGCTATAATTACCTAATTAGCTTGTTAATTAGGAGATTAGCATTTACTGAGTGGCTTGCTCAGTGATAAAAGGAGGAGTGGAGTATAACTAGGAGGAAGTTATGGTGGGCATGGTAACTTAAAGTGTGTGTCCTAGTCTAGTTAGGTCAGGAATTAACAACAGTGACTGCAAACACCAAAATAATGAAAATACTGTTTTAACAGATTTAGGAAGACCGAGTCTGTTTTTTTTTTTAAATACAAAATAATACAAGACATCTGTTTACACGTCTCATTTACATTGTAAAAAACTGCAACATTCTAAGTGAATACACTGCCTTTAAACTAAATCTTTACCTTTAAATTGTTCTTAAAGATTTAGTTTAAAGACAATGTATTCACTTAGAATGTCAATGTACTCTACAATGGAAAAAAAAAAACCCTATCATTAAAGAGAATCAAATGTTGTGTACACAGCATTGACTTGTTTTCACACATCAGAACAAAAAAGTTTTATCTATGTGATAAGAAACAAGAAACTGGAGGAACTTGTCATAATTATATATAAAAAGCAATTCGCTTCTTTCAAAATGTGCGTGAAATATCTTTCACAAACAAATAATGAAGTCCATCTACTAACACAACGTTTTAACATCCGCAAGCCTGCTGCTCAGAAAGTTTTAAACATTGGTACCAATTTATCTGATAATAAAATCAGTTCAGCGTTATTATTACTTACATATATAGGAAGTGTGTAACACAGCACAGGCTATATAACACAAGCTAAACAGCACAGTTCAGATTTAGTTTTTGAAACCGAAGCAGCAGGTTCATGGGGAGTTTCAAAATAGTTGCGGTGGAATACAGGCGTGAACAGACCAGCACACAATTAACATTTACAATGTAATTTCAGCCATCCTCGTAGCTCGACTGTTTAACGATTTACTTTATTATGAACTTCTGGTAACCTTACCCACTGTTTGTTGTTTTTTTAGAATAATTCAGTGACTTCCTTTTTAATACGCATGACAAGATTTGTTACTGCATAAAATATTACCGTGGAGTCCCTGGCATTATATCTTGTGTTTGAAGCTGAACAGTTCAGTACCGTTCTCTTGGTCTCTCATCACCGTGGTTACATCACAAGCAGTCTAGCCACTCAATAGTCTCTCGTCTGGGTGTCGCCAAGCCATGTCCTGTTGCTGAGGGAGATTGTAGGAAATGACTGGGGCGGGCAGTGCCAGAGACATTACTAACCACGTTAGCACCAGCCTCTCATCTGGTTTACGTTCACCGTTTCCCGATACTACTTTTCCCGATATTCGCTCCATGCACGCACTATATCATTGTTACTGACTAATTTGAAAAACGCTAATTCGAAAAAGGCGAAACCGTAAGACGTAGACTACTCTGTTCATTCCTACATTGAAGTTGATGTGTTTATTCTATTTACAGCATAATGAGTACAGCTGAGAAATGTTTTAAACGGCTGTAGAATTATCTATGTTAAATCCCGTTGGCTCCATCTCAGATTATGTTAAAACAGAGAAAATATCTGAGATATTTGTCCAAAATGTACTTTTGAAAAATATGACTGCGAATTATTTGCAGACAAGCATAATGAAACTTTACTCACATCGAAACCAGACATGAGACGGTAAGGCATCAGTTTTTTAATGACCCTTTTATGCTATCACACCCTCAACATTGACAACTGTCTCACAGCTTAAATAAGTTTCTCTCTCTCTCTCTCTCTCTCTCTCTCTCTCTCTCTCTCTCTCTCTCTCTTCCCGTCACTCTTTCGCGATCTTTCACTCTTTTCTCCCTTTCCTCTCCTCTCCATACGCATTTGGTCAGTGCACTCCTGTTTCACTCCCAGCTCAGGTTGATAAATAAGAAGGAAATATTGCATCTCCCATTGGATGTTGTTAACTCCCCCTGTAGTCATTAACTCATCTGAAGTGCAATCATAGAGTGGGAGGCAAATTAACAAACCATTAAAAATGTTATAAATACACAATTAGCATGCCAGCGTTTACATGACACCTTCATGGAGCTGCAATAATTTTTGATTGGGAGGCTCTCATCTCTTCCCCTTGCCTTCCTGTCTCCCTCCTTTTGGTCTGGTGCCCTGCTGAATGTAGAGTTTGTGGAAACGAGGTCTGATTTAATAGGCTGCTGGGGGTGAGTATCTTCTCCGTTCATCAAAGAGGAGGGACAGAGACAGAATATTACAAAGCCTCTTTCTTTTCTTTTCTTGAATCGTCCTCTTGCTTTTTTTCTCTGGGGAACTTGACTGTATACTTCTCCACTACCAGATAAAATTTAAGTGAATCTCTTGCGTATTTGAAACTGCAATAGTGAAAAGGATAATACAGTAGAGGGCAGTCTGCATGAGGGTTAGCAAAACATAGCGAATCTCATCCTCAGCTCTTTGGGTCGATTGTAATAGGGTCATAAGCTAGTCTGGATCATATTTTAGCATTTAGCCCCAGGTTATTACAGTGAACTCACTTGATGGTCACTGATATGAGATTACTGCCAAATCAATGAGCTAATGAAACCATAATGGTGTATTTCAATCAAATATCAAATAAATGTTTTTTATGAAGTTTCGCTTCATTTGAGCAGGTTAGTAACAATGTCTCTTTGAAGAAAAATGCCCCCCTGAGGTTGTAAAAAAGAGATCTTTAACATTTATGATATCATCAGTGGAACCCTGATTGAGACTTTACCATACTCTCACTGCAGGATCTAAGTGTAGTGTTGACACTGTAGAACTGGCACAGACTGCATGCAGATGTTACCAAAAGGATATATATACATTTATAGAAGTTCAAATGTAACTATAGTTAATCACTTTATTCTGAAAATATCATCTGTTTACTTTTTTTGTATATATAAAGACTGCAGGTTTTATATTTAATTTGATGTTCTGTAAAACAGAAAACAAAAAATTGTATACATTTTTTACTGGTTCATCAGTGCTGTCTGAAATAATGTTCATGGTTGAATTAAAAACAGCATCAGCACAGTTGTGGGTTTGCCCTACGTGTCCTGTGATCTGAGGTTCCGGTTCAGAGCAGAGGCATGCAGCGATCGTCTGTGTGAGACACATCCAGCCAGGCCTCCTTGGCCAGCTCGGTGAAGCCCAGGCAGATGTGAAGGATCAGGGGCTGCAGTGGAAGCTCGCAGGCAGGGGGTGAGAGGTATGCTGGCTCCCCGCCCCCCATGATCAATCATCCACCGCTTGTCGTCCTCCCCAGCCCGCAGCTGTTCCTCCACTGTCTCGGGTGGGAGTGCCCTCCTCGCTTTGCTTAAAATTATTACACAGGCCATAAACCTACAGAGCTCTTAACGTTCCAACATGGAGTAGTCACTATAACCTTTAAGATTAGCCCAGGGTGCCTTGGACAAGGGCCATATATTCCGGCCAATGCCAGGTCAGGCGTTTGGCTAGCTTCCTCACCGTCATGTCCATGGAGGTGTTCAGTGCTCTAGGATTTAATTGCCACTTGCAGGCCAATCTCAGGAGCCTCATTGATCCTGTTTATGATTGGTTTGGGCCAAGGTCTCGATTCCAAGGTCACCCTACCTGGAATGCTCTTCAAATTATGTGGCCATGTAGACCTCTTTGATAGTGCTGTAAACAAGAGGTCACCAGTACTTGTTGACTATTATGGTTTTTATGGGATATATACCGATGTTGGAAAAAGTGTGTATTAGTAGCAAAGAAAGCTTAAAAATTATAATAAAATGTTGATCATTGGTAGAGGCAAAGCAGTGTAATCTGAAGCATAGTTTTCTTAGTTGGTACAATGCAAAGTGCATTTTCTCTGCACAAGACTCAGCAAAAAACATTACTTCTACTTCAGTATCTGAGTGTATGGCCAGTTCAGCTCTATTGATTTTAACCTGTCAGGGTGGAGGGTGTTTATCAGACCCAGGTAGAGATAAGTCATCCACAGTTCTTTTTCACACCTGTTTATCAACCATTCCACATTTTCTGAAAGAAATCACACAGCACATTGCCCATGTTTGAATTTGAACTTTGTGACAAACGTTGGTATTAAATGAATTCACAATGTTTCACGCACCACCTGCAGCTGCAGAAATGGTGTAACAGGGCAGCCAATTTAATAAGCACAGACATAAGATTACTCCATAGTTAAAGACAGCTGAATCATCTGCATATCAAATCAACCAGGTCAATTTAGATTTATTCTAAGAGCTGATCTGGGACCAGCCATCCATCTTTTGCTGCTCATCCAGCATGAATTAAACATGTCCACAGGTCAGACCTGAATGTATCTAAATCACTACAACCCAACTGCCTCAACCTCAACTTCTCTATTGACATAATGCCAGATATGACACTATTAGTCAATGTGTAGCGATGGTCATTTGATAAATAGCACCATAAATTGTTGACAAAACAATTTGTGATGTATTATGTTAGTGATGGGTTGTACTGCTTATCAAAGTAATCTGGTGGCAGTCTCCATTCATCAACGTAATGTGCATAGACCTCAGAACCTGATGGAGGGAAATGTGCAGACAGTGAGGTGCTAGGATGGCAGGCACAGAGAAAAATCAACTTAATGCATAGGATTATCACCTTGGTTGAATCTGTCAGGATTATCTCTGCACCATCAAAGTGGATTTAATGGTGATTTTTACCTTTAATACTTCCATTGTGTTGTCTTTGACTTTCTATTCACCTGTCTTGTTTATAAGCGGAAATTTCATTGTATTTAGTTATTTTGCACAGAAAAAAACTGCTTAAATCACAGAAGAATTTGCATAATTGTGTGTGCTATGACTTTTTAGGCAATAATTTCAGTATGGTAAATCCTCATTTTCAGGCATTTGCAGTTTAAACTTTTTTCCTGATCCATCATTATTCGTAATTAAATGATTCATTCATCCCTTGCATATTTCATTATAGGATTCTGCTCTCAGACACTGTATTACAGTTCTGTATTACTTAGCCAGGTGAACAGTGGTTACCTCTGCAGTCTTCAGAAGTGAACATTCTCAACCTTTTTTGACTGGTGCTGATGACAGCGTTGCTTCTAAAACCCCCTGCACTAGACAAGAGAATGTAGGTGTTTAATGTGAATCAATACCAAGTGATCCTGTTTATATAGCAGAGTCTTTAAAAGGCCTTTCAAAAAACGCTCAATGCCGGACATAAAGGAACAGCTTGGATAGTTCCATAATCACATGACTATATGATTCAATATCTATATGCTTTCATATCTTTGTTAAAGTTTCCCGCATTCGTTTCTGTTTGGTGTGCCTCACTGAAGTGCTTTTCTTTAAAGACTGGATTGTCTCCCAGTATTATAGTTAATATTTGTCTTTCCTCAATGATTTATGCATCCCAGCAAGTCACTTTGTAATGTAGTGAATAATATGATCACATCTGTGTATATGATACCAAAAGGATGTCATTGCTCAGCTAAACAGACAGTAGACATTTTTAATTTGAGCAACAAACAGCAAATATTTCCCTTCACTGATGGAAATCAAATCCTTCAGACATGTAAAAGAAAAAGCAGTAGTAGTAGTTGTATTATTATTATTATTATTATTATTATTATTATTACATTTTAAATAAGTGCTTAAAAGATGGAATCTTTCTGTTTGATGATGGCCAGCATTAAAGTTTTACAGTATGTTCACTTGCTGGAGTCTTAAACCCTCCCTGTTCTACAATCGCCTTACTTCACCAATTTCACTCTTTTCCATTGTTTTAATGCAATCTTGGATGAAAAGTGATAAGATGACCTCCTGCCCTTGGCTAATTAATATCTACAAAAGGGGCTACTGATTCATGACAGAGGCTGTTCTTATGCCCATAAGTCTCTCACAACAGAGACATAAAGTCAGGCAACCTTGAGACAGAGAAAAACGAATTACACACAAAAAAAGTCTATGCAGTGCATTTCGAGCGGTGATTAATTAAAAATGTAATTACGATGCATAGTTTTCCCCCCTCTTTTTAAGAATGATGTAGACTTTCCACTATCTTGACCATTAACCAAATTTCTCTTTTAGTCATGAAAAATATTTGTCATTTTTAGTGCTGGCAATATCATCATAGCTAGTGTTATTTTTCTTCTAGTGTTATGCGAATGATCCTAACACTCGCCTGCTCTCCGGTGAGTGCATCTTTAAAATGCAGTAATTAAGCTCACCTGTCAATCATGAGGAATGTAGTGTGTGTGCGAGCTTGCATGTGTGGGGGCGTGGGCATGGGTGTACGTGCGCGCGTGTGAGTGTGTGTGTGTGTGTGTGTGTGTGTGTGTGTGTGTGTGTGTGTGTGTGTGTATGCTTTGCCTTGCAGTGGACAGGAAGGGAGAGGGGATACTAAACCTTACATTTGCAGAGTGAAAGTCTCTGATGAGCAGAACTCAAGTCACAGATGCAGTACGTATTAGTGTGCGAGGGCCCTTTAAGGATTTGAGTTTTGCGTTTAGTCTTTGAACCGTGATGTTACAACTGAGATCTAAATTGGATGCAAATAAAATGACACCCAGACAAAAAAATTTAATTTGGGATAGCTAGACTTCCCAAATCATGAGTATTTTCAAATAGTGCTTAGTTATCTCAGAAACTGAATTAACAATGAGTTTAAAATTTAAACAAGAAATTTAACATTTTATTACTAAAGAAAAAGATGGCTGAAATAGCCTCCAATGAGAGTGTGGATGATAATGGGAACTTGAGCCAGACCCTGTTCTAATCTCACTCAAGTCATTACAGAAGAATATACTATATACTGTAATTGGAATTTGGTGTGGTTTTGATAATGCATGCAATATGGCTGCTATTTAGATTAAAGTCTTGATATTTACAAAAAAAGTACTCAAAGCCTTTTCAGAATTGCTCTTAAACCCAACAGAGAGAAGATGAACATGAACATGAATATGCATGCTGATGAACATGAATATGCATGCTGATGCAAGTGTGAAGTGCTGCATAGATTTCTCCCATGAATCTACCTCTCCAGTGCTGCTACTGTCATTAACAGCCCCTGTGGTTTAATGAGTGAACTGAGTTGAATTTAATTCACACTCACTGGCCCAGTTTCGCATTAAATGATCCTGTACCAAAATGGAGAGCTGGGACTGACTGGGGTGGGAGTGGGGTGGGGGGGGTTGTTGGGGGTATGCAGTGTTTTTCACATCTGCCTAGAAAACAGGCAGCTTCTCGGTAAAAGAAACACATGTGGTACTGACAGCACAAAATAACACAAGAGGAACATGAATTATTACCTTTGCTTGCATTTGCACAATCTAATTCAAACCTTGACTGAGTTTCTTGATGCTATTTGGCCTCTAAGTGTTTTGAGTCATGAAACTCATAATGCACAGTATGAAAATGCAGTCTTCTATATTAGCAAAATGATATAATAATATGTATCTGTTCTGAGTAAAAGGAATCACTGATATGGATTTGTATCTTAGTGTTTCAAAGAATTTATCACCAGTTTACTTCACTGCTACTCTTCCAGACGGGTGGGGGAGACAGAAAGAGAGAGAGAGAGAGAGAGAGAGAGAGAGAGAGTCTATACACAAGAGGATGTTAAATGTAGTTAGTTCTGTATGTTTTAGCCACAATTCATTTTAATTGTGTGTATGAAGTTAAAAAGTATTAGTGTCAGATAAAGATCCATTGCCGTGGTTTGACTTAAGGGAACTTTAATCGGAAGCAACCATGTGTTCTGGCAGATGTTTACATAAGCCTCACTTGCTCTCTGACAGGAGTTAAAAAGTACAGTTGTGGTAATCAAATTGTGGTGTGCCAAGTCAGATGCAGGAGGCAGATTGAATTAAGCAGGGCTGCAGATTTATGCATGAGGAAGCAGTGGTAAGAGATGCAGCATTGATCTGAGATGGGGGCTTCACCTCCACCACCCTGCTGGGGTCTGCTGGGGTCTTCCTGCAGTGGAGGGTTGGTGATTGTATGTTGCTTTGAAAGAAATGTGTATACTCCCTGATTTCTTCTTTCCTAGGAAAAACAAATAGATTGGAATCTAAAAGAAGAGGAGATTTTTCTTCACTGATGCTCCCATCTGCTGCATCACACACACATAAACAAAGGGAGAAACCCACAGTGGCCCTTACACACCACAGAGAAAAACAGTATAAAGGTTTTGGAAAGATGAAAATGACCAGATAAGGTTTATTTTTTAACAGTGAGGAACATGATTGAATAGAGAGAGAGAGAGAGAAAAAAAAATGAAATCGTTCTTTCATTATGATTACAGAAGACGGAAGATATAATTTGTTAAATTGTTAAACAATAGTGTTTCTCATGTCCTGTCACCTAATGGCCCATATTAAGACTAAATTTAGTTCTAGACAATTGACTCACCTGCTGGAGGATATTCTCAAAAAGGATAAACTCAGTCAGAACTGACACAAATGCATTTTTTGACCATGAGCAATATTTTTGTCAATTCTTTCAACGTATGCCTGAGTAAAAAAAAAAAAAAAGTTTGGCATTAAATAAGGCTCAACCTGATTCCAACTGTAATTACGTCGAGTATATCAATGTACTATTATTCACATGTAAGCAACCTTTGAATCACATCTTCTCTCCTGAAACCACAATCCAGCTAATAACTCTAAAGAGGTCTTGTTAAAGGAGAAATGCTAATGAGCATTAATAAAGCAGAACAACTCAGGAAAGAGGCAGAGAGAAGAGGCAGCACTGTGTACAGTGGAGAAGAAAGAGATCCATGTGGAGGCTTCATTAATGGGAACAATGACAGTGATCCCAGGAGATTCTCATCAACGTGTGCACAAAGTTAACATTAGCCATGATGGAGAACATGTCTGTCTGTTAGAGGCTGGACTAAGTAGACTGAGAGGTTCAATGTGGCTGTGTGGGTGTTGAGGTGCTTGTGCACTGGAGGGACTCAGGAACAGAGAGAAATATATTCTTGTAATTGGAGGAAGCTGAGTAAGTTCGTGAGAGAAGGAATCCAGATTACACTACACAAGCTGTGAACGAAGAGGGAGCTTTTTTTCACAGTGCTTTTACAGGTTATTGGACTGTAGTGGTAAATTTAGTCAGTGAAGAGTAGTAAAGGATAATACTGTAAGGATTTCAGCTCACGTTTTTGACCTGCATTGCATCTTAAACCTGTAGATTTAAGTAAAAGAAATCATATGAGATGAAGCAGATTGATGGTACTGTAAGGAAAGATTTGAAATTCAGAAGTTGGAGTCAGAAATAAGCATAGGAAAAATATCAATATTTAGCATTTATTGAGTCTCAAGACTAGATATTAAAGATAAAGGCAAAATAAGAAACAAAAGATAAGGGAAATGAATCTTCTCCAAACAGCTGGAGTTGAATTCCAGCTGACACCAGCACCTGGATTGTGTTGTTGGGTAGCAACCGCAGGCATGGAGAAAGAGCCACACACACGCACACATACAGACACACGCACACATACAGACACACACACACACGCACACATACAGACACGCACACATGCTCATACACATACGCACGGGTGCTTGCACATGCACTCTCTCTCTCTCTCTCTCTCTCTCTCTCACATACACACACACACACACTTTGACTGGCACCCCCTGCTGTGTTGCCCTCTCGGCTCACGACATCGCCAATCACTTCTGTGACGTTCCACCGACTAATTAAAGGGATGATTTGTGCAATGCTGACTTTTTATTTAATTAATCACCTGCACAAAGCCATAAAAAGCCATCGTTTAAAAAGATTCCTGTTAGTTTGCCATGTGCCTAATAGATTATGATACATTAAGGAAGTGACAAGATGATGTATTTTAAAATATGGTCGCCTCGGAAACCTGGCAAAGTTCCCTTTTTTGCGGGAGATGACAATGCAATTGATTCTTAGCCTTACCGAAGGGCATACAAATGATTCTCTTTGCACACAACAACCTTCACAGCATAAAATTTTTTTACAGACACTCTAGGTTTCATGGCCCTAGCATGTAAATCTAAAACAGAAACTTTGAAACATGCTAACAAAAGCTTTTCTTTCTCTCCAGCCTGTCTGGTAACGTGTTAATTAGTCCTGAAAAACGAGTTCATTTGTTATATAAAGAGTGTGAGGTAAGCATGTGTGTTTTCGATTTGTAAGCGGAGGATGTCTCTGGTGTTGTAGCACCACCCATCTTCATAGTCAGATTTCCATTTAAGCCACCATTGTTCCCAAAGTGGAGAACAGAACAATATTGTTTCAGAGAAACACTTTATTCAATGTTAAATTCACAGTGAAGTTCGGTAAATGTCTTGATTAGAGTCCACTGGCATTAAAATGGGTTGATTATTTCACTGTGAAAAAATAGGATTTTTACCATTTTTTAGGGGGGGAAAGCATTATTTAAGGCACCAGAGTTTATGATCCAAATATCCGATCAATTGAATTTTGATCATTAATGGACTGCTTCATTAGAACAAATGTTGGTTTTCTTTCTAAATCCCCTTGTTAACACATATTTGCAGTATTCTAGCAAAATATGTAGATATTTTCCAATTCATCTTTCTTGTTCAGCATCAAACATATTATCTCTAATTATCTAAAAACAGTAATTCCAATAAATATTTGTTTGACTCTCCTTGAGGAAACAGTGTGTGAAACAGGAAACTTATGTAATTTGGTTTCGAGCCTATCAAGATTAATTCAGCATAGAGGGTGATGAATGTAAGTTGTGCAGTGTCTACGATGCATCAGTGTCACGAGGGCTACATTGCCCAGATTTTTCACACCACTCCAGTGTTTGGAGAGATCGAGTGCAAGTGGTAGTCATTATTTGTTGGAAGCCGGCATGCACTAATTTACTGCTTGACCACATTCAGTGGCCAGGGGATCATGGCCTTCAGAAAGCTCTAAAGCAATGTTAAAGAGGGTGTGGTTGGGGCTATTATTCCTCTAGCATGATCGATAATAAAATAAATGTTTTCGTTATTATTATTATTATTATTATTAGTAGTAGTAGTAGTAGTAGTATTAGCAGTAGTAGTAGTATTGTTATTATTATTGTTTTATGCAGTAGTTACATACTATTCTAAGTAAATAAATAAAGAATTTAAGTAGCTCCGACACTGAACTCTTCCAGTGCTATTCTTTACTTATCAGTAAAGAAGCAGCGGGTCAGGCTGGAACACTGAAGAGCATCAAAAAAAAGTGCACCAAAAGACAGATGGTCTATTTCTAGAAGCTGAGTATAAAGATAAGAGCCTGGCACACCACCAGGCACAAGCACTACGATCCCAAAGCAAGCTATTTGTTTGGAAATTTAAGAACACATTAAGTTTGCCTAGCTAGAAGCAGTAGCAAGGGGTATATTACCTGCTCCATAGATGATAGAGAGAAATCCTTCTCCAAAGAAATGATAAAGGATGCCTGGAGCTAGAGGGGAAGTAGGGTAACCTCACACTGGGAAGATGAGAGGCTCTGATTAAAATCTCCATCTTTATCAGCCTATGATCATTTTCACATCACCGGCAGTTCACACATAAATAGAAAGGCAGTGGAACTCCCGAGAATATTGAATTAAACTTTCATAGGATTGTAGCAAAGGCCTTTCATTGAGGAAATGCCACCCTTTTTTTCTCTTGTCTCTCTTTCTGAGATGCGGAGCCTATAGAGATGTATGAGAGTACAGAAGCAATCGCCTGTCACGGCTCATACTCACTTCCTGTGGAAATATGATGTTGAAATACTCCCCAAGCAGATAAGTGTCTTTACACATGAGCGGCACATTTGATTGCCTTCTGGAGAGAGGACTGAGGCTGGATTAGGACTCTCTGTCTTTTCACACCACACACACATACACTTCCTTTTCTGTAAGAGCGTGAATGAATTCTGCACTATTGTTTTGCCCTTTTGTGCTCTCTCTCTCTCTCTCTCTCTCTCTCTCTCTCTCTCTCTCTCTCTCTCTCACCTTACACAAATTTTTGATCTCTCAGGTGGGCATGTAAGGTATTGTGTAGTATATATATATATATATATATAAATTTGGTCCCATAATCACTTCACTTGAAGAGGAATATTCTCCCAAATATCTATTTCAGTTTTTTTTCAAGGTCAATATACTTTCTGCCCTTGTCATCTCTAGCTGCATAACACATTATTACAACGCTTCAGCTGTGAAGGGAAGCATTGCCTCTACACATTACAGCGTAAATAAATGTGGCTGCACCGGGGGCCCCTGCCATTGTGTGGTGCTGCCTGTAATTAAGCGCTACATTAGAAAAGAGGGCTGGAATAAAACATGAGTATGTAAATGCTGCCCAGAGCTGATGTTGTAGTGATTATTACAATGCAGATAAAGCATTTCTCATAACTGCCTGTGTCTACTGAAGCCTCCGAAAACATCTGGACCTTTTAATTGAAAAATGGCTTCGGCCCCTCTGTCGTGCTGCAGCTCCCACGCTAAGTGAAGTCAACAATTAAGACAAAAGCATAATTGGTGAAATTGCATTACTTGCTTATTTGGTTTTTCCAGTGAGATGAAACATTTGATTTATCATTATTTACGGGCCAGTGGTGGAGGGGAGACTGTTTTGTTTTGCCGGCCTTATTAAAAAAGAATAAACGTGTACTTTAAAAAATGACCATGCTGAATGGGGAGCATGTTGCATGAATAAATGATTATTATTAACGTAGCTTCTATGCATACAGCTGCCCAGTCACTTATAACTCATTCACCATTGCAGTTACTTTAGTTTCGATTTTTTCACTTTTTAAAAATGAAAATCTGTTGGTTTTTTTTTTAAGCTGACCAAAAAAAAAAAAAAGTGAAGTTATATAATTCATCCTCTGATTATGTCAAACTATATTGGTGTGTAAGCAACTGGTCATGAAGTAGGTATTATTAATTCTGTTATAAACTAGATTGATTATTGCTAATCAACAAATAGTTATTATACTTGCCATTTGTTTGATGCACTTATGGTGACCCTTCTAAAGTCTACAAACCCTGTAGTTCCCAGAGAGATTTGCAGTCCATAAGAAGGAAGAAGGTGTGTGTGTGTGTGTGTGTGTGTGTTCATCTGCCAATATGGCATTGGGCTGAGTAATGTGTGCTCACTGCTGTCACTAATGATCAGAACTGTAATGATGTGAAGACAGGAGTCTGAGACAGATTATGGCAGTGTGTGTGTGTGTGTGTGTGTGGGGGGGGTTACTGTCTAGAATTGGTTCGGTAACGATCAGCTGAGGCAGACATAGCCTAAGGTAGGAGAGCCAAGAAGGAGGTGATTTCAATCTCAATTCATCCCAGCCACACTGCAGTCACAGCTGGCGTCTTCTCACAGAGCAAACAGATCAGACAAAAACGAAATGTACATGATTTCCCTTTCAGCCGAGACGGGTTTGGTTCTGAAGTTTATTTTTTTTTATAATAATTTTGGACTGAATTTTGGCTGATGTTGCTAACAGGTAAAGGAATCAAATACCTTCTCCAGATGGTAGCTGTTGTGCTCTTGCACACTTTCAGTCCATGTCATGTGATTAAATAATGCTAAACAGACTTGATTTCTAGTGTAGTTCTAATGAATAAAAATGGGCAAAAATATGTTGTGTCTCTGAAAACAGTAGTACTAGGAAAAAAGTAACCCCCCCCCACCCACTGTCATCATGCTGAAGGGGGGGGGGGGGTGTTACTTTTTTTCTTAGCAAATGCATTTGTATCATTCCATTTAAGTCACAGATTTAGTAGGATACAATTGGAGCCCAGCCAGTGGAATACTGATTACAGAGTACGGTTATGAGAGCGTCCTGTGCGTTCATTCATTTTGTCTCCAAGCGCCTCTCCATTGTGTGACTGGTGAAGTCATCTTTTGGAGCTGAAGGGTTGGGAAAGCCCCTTCAGACCATGTATCCTGCCAGTGAGGCTTTACACAGGAAGATCAAGTTGTAAAGTCACGGGGGTCGCATCACGTTAGCAGCGCGCATCCTATATCCTCACATCCCAGGTGGGTTTGTTTTCTTTAACGCTCAGCGGAGAGCGAGGTGAGAGGAGACAGGTTTCGGTGTGACCTTTATATTTATCAAAAGCTTCTATCAAAAAAAAAAAAAAAAAGCTGCCAGTTGCTGGGGTTCTGGGCTCCCTCTGGGCCGGGCTCAGACCTCACTGCACGTGCTGCGTTCACCTGCATGGATTCGTACTTAGCTTTTATTTTGCATTCTGCAGCTTCTGCACAGCAAATGACATGGCTGAGTGTGATTAGGACCAGCAAAATTACCGGCACTTGCTGTCATTCTATTTATTTGTTTGTTTATTCATGTCTTATGATACAAGATACTGACTGTCCAATGGCCTGGACCTTTTGTGCTCTTCTCTCTATGTACGAGGTCATGTTTATGCCAAAACACAGCATTTTACTTACCGGTGTCACTTCATTTCTTATGCACCATATTTCCCAACATAAATTATACGTTCATCTATTTTAATATGCATATGACTTCACCAGGATCTCTGTCATCTGGAAGGCATTTGATATGATAGGAATGGGGACTGTCCAGGAGAGGCTGTTATGATAATACCCTATCACATGTAGTCTGGCACATTTCCATATTCAGATATGCACCTATATTATCCTTTGCCATCAGCTACATGATAGTGAGGGACTACAGACACCAAATGTTGTGTATATCAAAATGCAAGCTGACATAAGCTCATGTTTTTCTTAGGATCTTTTTTTTATTATTATTTTCAGCATCTGTATTTTGCCACATTGGTCTGACAGCTGTGTAATGGAATTCAACCACAATTTCCACCTTAATTATAATGTAAATACATATTATTTATGACCATGTCTATGTTACCGGTAAGTCAGTATTTTATTTGGCGAGCCAAAGTGTGTCTGCCGATGTAGACCATTCAGAGCAACGATCTCTGACATGGAAGACCCCTAACCTTATCAGTGTATTTAATTACACATCAATGCCCCCCCCCCTCCATTCAGCATTATTTCATCTTACTTGAGGGGTGAAACGAGAGAAAAAGAGAGACAGAAAGAAACAGAGAGAATTGAAAGGTGAAAAAGAACAGCGAGTGCTTTTGTAATTTAAGAGAGTGTTAATGAGTATCTGCTAACCTTTCTCTGTTATCCATCATGTGGTAATGGAGCAGTGGCTCTCTTTTCCAATCTTGCTTCATTAAAAACTTTCTATTAAATCTAAATATGACGCCATGTACCAGTGAAATTAATAGAGTTTCCTGATGCGTAATTCATCCTTATGATGTTAAAATCCACTCTGAACATTTTAACAGCATTGATTTTATTATATAAATATGATTTAATAAGACAGGGGTCCCTAAAAGTGAATTTGAACAATAAAAATATGTGGCCAAAATCAATTGGCACTGATTTGACATGCACACTATAGATAGTTATGTATGCACTCAGGGGGCATCAGATGGTCAGATTTCAACCTGCAGGAGAATGGAATTACTTTAGATCACTGGTATATTATTCTGTTAATATTAGCAGCTGCATGTGTGATGGTTTCCTGGATTCACAAACCTACTGCTGAATTGTTGCCACTATCACTGCATTAGTCTGACATTCCATAATCACAAGACCATAACTGACTGTTTCTGAGGTACCCGAGCGCTGAGATGACAAGTTTGATGATAGAAATGTTACAATGGCAGAAGTTGATTCAATTACTACTACTGTTACTACTAGTACTACTGCTACTATTACTACTACTACTACTACTACTATTACTACTACTGTTACTACTATTACTACTGCTACTACTACTACTACTACTACTACTACTACTACAACTATTACTACTGCTACTACTACTACTACTACTACTATTACTACAATTACTACTACTATTACTACTACTACTACTACTACTATTACTACAACTACTATAACTATTACTACAACTGCTACTACTACTACTACTACTACTATTACTACTACTATTACTACTACTACTACTATTACTACTACTACTATTACTACTACCACTACTA